>PVIR01038329.1:0-14623 GCA_004026965.1 Petromus typicus
AAAAGTTGGCCTGATTTCTGGATCAGAGCCTGACATTGTCTACTTTCCTCAAGGATAACTACTGTCCTTTCCAGGTTAAACTAAGAACCTTGACACACCCTCATTTCAGGTTAAACTAAGAACCTTGACACACCCTCATTTCAGATTAAACTAAGAACCTTGACACACCCTTATTCCAGGTTAAACTAAGAACCTTTACCAGTGTATTACACAACCTGGTGCCAGATTTATATATGGGGGGGTGGTAGGATGGGTGGGGCTATGGGAAAAAATGAGAATTAAGTTGTGTCTTATACTGGTACAAATCCCCATTATGGAGTGCAATCATGATATATATACTTAATGTACCAATAAAGATAATTAAAAAAAAAAAAAAAAGAATATTGTCAATGCACCCGGCCCACCAGTTCTTTCATTAACTTGTTTTCTTTTCTGTACACGTGAACAAAGCTAGTCGGCTCAAGGATAGTACTAAAGAAATGTATAAAAGAAGGCTGTTAAATAAACGTGGCATTCATTCGGTATTGACTGGTGAACCCTTCCAAGTCCCGCTGTCCTGTCTTTACTTATTTCTCATCCTAAGCCCCTTGGCTCGGTCACCCCATTGCTCTGCCCGGCTGACACCGCCATACCCAGCGGTGAGACCCCGGCATAAGACTTAAAAAAATAAATGGATTTTGTTGGTTTATCTCATGTTTATGTTTAAGGTTCATTTCTTATCTTCTGCTTTAAATAAAATGTAGTCATGGGGCTTAGGATTTTTTTTTTTTTTTTTTTTGGTGCCACTGGGAATCAAACTGGACCCTTGTGTTTCCAAGGTAGGTGCAATACCACTTGAGCTAAATCTGCAGCCCACTTACGATTATTCTTGTAGATATAGGTCAACTAATTTACAGACCTCTTCAGAAAGATCAGATTGTGTGACAAATTTCAAAGAGCTCTCAACTATATTAACATGACCTGGAAACTGACATGTTAATACATCCTAACTTGAATATTTAAATAGAAATACCCAATGCTTTTTGGTACATCCTTAAATTGAGTTTTTGTTCCAGAAGCCAATTAACACTATACAAAGTTGTTCATATAAACATCTGAGGCATAAAACACAATTTAAATGATATAATTTGGAAAGGGACAAAACGGAAAATTACATCTCTCAATGCCCCAGGTTTCTTTTAATGGAAAAATGATTGAAAGGGTCAATTTAGTTTTCCCTCCAGTAGCCCACATAGAAACTGATTTGTAATTTAATTATTTTCCTTTCTAGTAATTAACTCAGAACATCTAATCATTCAACCTGAGTCCATCTGACTCATTAAGCATCCTGTTCAAATTTTGTTTCTTCCATACCAGTGTATTAAATCTTAACACTAAGCAGGGAAACTGACATATTTAGACCAGTAAACAGTACTGGCTGGTGTACTTACCCAAGAGGTGATGGCAAGATTTTTTATCCAAATTACTTAATAATTACTTGGTCTACTGACAAAGAAGAAGGGTGTTAACTGAGTCACTGCTGAAAGGCAGAGACTACTCAACTTAGGAGAGAAGAGAGGTTCCCATGAAATCCAGAGTGAAAATAAAGTAGCAAATGCTGAGAAAGGCTGAACAGTACAAGTCCCATGGTGGCAACTGCTGGTGCTTACCCTTATTTTAGTGGGTAATGGAGAAAAGTTTCATTTCTAACAGAGATAAATGTATACTGTACAACACAGTACTTTGAAAAATACCACAGAAGTTTCTAAATCCTAAGAATTCAAGTGTGTTAATTGACACATTTGCAGAAGCTCCTCTCTAATCAGCAGAAAATTTCAAAATGCCTACTTCTCAAGTGAGTGTCCATATTTCTGAAATGATACCCTGAAAACAACATTTAAGTAAAATGATATTTTGTCATTGAAATTTTCCTGTTCTAGAAAATAATCAAAGAATTATGAAGTCATTTTTCCATCTCTTTTCTAGTTGTGCCTATTTAAAATGTTTTATTTTTTCTAGAAGCCCTCAGTGCTTAATAAGCAATGCAATGCTAACTAAATAAAAATGTTTCTTGCATTTATGGAGCTCCATAATTTTCCATGTTCTATTGAGGTCATAAAACCCTACACATTAGCTCAATGGCACTCAAGACACTTTTGAGCTTTAATTGCATCTTCATGATTTATAGTGAGCAGAGCAGTAGTGAGAAGCAGCGAGGGAGGCACATACGGTCTCTGTCACAACTGCACAATTCTATAGCTCAAAGGCAGCCACACACAGAGCCTCAATAAGGCTGTGTTCCAACAAAACATTATGGGCACCAAACTTACACTTCCATAGTTTGTCATTTTCCACAAAATATTCTTCTCATTTAAAAAATCACTTGAAACGTATAAGCTATGCTTAGTTAGTTGGCCAGATAAACTCAGGTGGTTGGCCAAACATAACCTGTGGGCTGAGAACAACTGAAACTTGGACAGATGCACAGTAATTTAATTCCCTATTGAGAGATACTTGATTTGGTTGTAAACTTTGCTATTAAAAACAGTACTTTAAGAGGTAACACCACACATGACTGTTGACATGTTAACATATCTGAGCCTAAATTTTTCAAAGGAAGTATTGATTCAAAGGGCTTTTGAGTTTCTATGTTATATGAAGATCTAGATTGCCTTGAAATTGTGTCATTGGTATTTTCTTGCTGGGTACTACCTGTTCACTCATGTCTTTTACTCTTTTTTATTCTTTATTGTTCTTTATCATGTCCATTTCTTGAAGACTTCATACATGGTGTCTTATACAAGGTATAAACTAACTAACTAGCAGATAAATTCAAAAAAGCAGCAAGTTTGTTAGCTTTAGCTATGGCTGTAACTCTCTTGCGTAAGTGACTCAGAGATCTGAAACACAGAGTACTTACCTATCAATAAATTGTAAACTTTTTCTTATGTAGTCATTTCTATTTTAACTTTGCTTACATTAACTCTTGCTATGCAAGTTGTTCTGTTTTAAATGTAAGTATGCATGAAGTGCAGCTCATCGATCTTTCCCTTATAGCCCCTGGATTTTCAGAGATACTTAGTAAGATCTGTTCTACCCCAAGATTTTAACAGAATTCTTTCATGTTTTCTTCCACCAAATTACTAATTGTACTTTACACTGATATTATTAGTGAATTTGAGATTTCTCTTAATAATCAGTGTAAGAGAAATCTTACTTTTTCTTTGCAACACTACCCAGGTATATCGTGTAGTCTATATTATCTATTCTTTTCAGCACCTAATCTTTTCATATGCTTAGGCATATGAAAACTATCATGTTAGTTGAACTCTAGTTCTTAATGAATTTTGGCAATATTTTAGTTATTTTAAAATTTTCTAGGTGTGTGATCATATTATCTGTATGACCTAGAAAAGTGACCACTGTTTGCTTCATTTATTCATTCATTCATACATTCATTGTTTGATTCACCATGCTGAAGATCAAACAAGGCTTCAATCACACTAGACAAGTGCTCTACCACTAAGTTTTATATACAGGCCTGCATGCTTAAAGATAGCCTTATTTGGAAACCTAAAAGGTAAGGTGAGTTTTTCATATGTACCATCTATCTACTGTCTAAGTGTATAGCCAGTACATGTTAAAAAAGAACAGGGATAAAAGACCTATTCTGTTCTTACTATTAGTCAGGGATAATTCTAATACTGTCTTACTGTTTGATGGTCACTTTGTGATAATGTAGTTTTATATATTAATAATTAATTTATCATTGGACATGGTGGTGCATACCTATAATCCTAGCTACTTGGGAGGATCACAAATTTGAAGCCAACCTGGGAAATACAGTGAGGCTTTGGCTCAAAATTAAGGCTCTAAAAGCTGTAGGATGTAGCTCAGTGGTAGAGGGAGATCCTGCACTAGAACTGCTAAGCAAACAAGTCAGTGATGGTAAAACTTTCAGTAATAACAACCCTTCGCAGCATGTGTGCCATAACTTTGGCATCACTGAAATAAAAGAACTTATCTATTTTCATTTTATTTAATGTTCAAGAAATACAACTACAGTACTTAACTTTGTTTCCATGCCAGGAATCAAACTCAGGACCTTGTGCTAGCCATGCAGGCACAGTGCCACTGAGCTCCATGACCAGCCCTACAATACTTAATTTTGTTACATCGTAAGTACAACTTTGACTCCAGCTATTATAATGTATATACTCTTTTTTTCCCCTCAAACTCTATTATTACTACTTTTATTAGTACATATTTTCAATGTGTAATGAAGCTGTTTACTATAGGGAATTGGTACATGTTCATAACACAATTCTTTCTCCTCCTTCCTCTATCCTCTTATTTTTCCAGCATCAGATCCTTCTTTCTCTCTCTGATCCACTTCTTTTCAGGCTCCATCTTCTCCTAACCCCCATCTTCCTAATGAAACACGTGTTACATTTCATCCCACATGGCTTCTGTGATGATCTTCGCTGCTTTTGGCAGCCTGTAGGCCCTTTGACTCAGCACATTGAACCTATCACCCACCTGATTTCACTGAGAAAGAACTTAGCAGTTTTTCTCATTTATACTCTAACTTTAGCATAATATCCAGAAGAAAATTGCTGTTTCACACACAATACTTATAAAAATGAAATATTTTCTATTATATAAGCATTGCTGAAGAAAAAGTTAGGCAAATTGATTGTTCCCAAGAAGAGACTGAGCAGTGACCCAGTGTTTTCCAACATTCTCTAGAAGGAAGGCTGCCTGATACCCACACAGTGCTCGCACTCTCCCCTTTCTCTTGATAAGGCTCTCAACGGCCCTCTGCTCCATAACAAGTGCTGTGATATGTGGTTGGTAAACATCATCTATCTTCCTAGAAAACCCTGAAGCAGGCTTTAGAGAGGCACAGGAGAGGACCAATTAAGACTGGCTTCCATGGCTTGACTACCTGATTCCAATGCCACCTCTACTCCCAGCTTCACCTTTCTGTTGTAGCTTATGTGACATAAATTCAGATGTTAAGTGGGGCAATTTTGGGAGATGGGGCATGTGAGAGCTCAATAGCATCTGACATATAGGATAAAACGCAGTATTATGTGATGTGCAAAATAGTCTTTTGTCTCTAAATGTCACAGAAGGGAACAAAGCTCACCAACTTTCCAAATATCCCACAGCTGCTGAGTGATGAATCTCAGTTCAAAGAAAACCAGATGTTCTCCAAAGTCTGTTACCCATCATAATGGTGTGCTAGTATTGTTATAACACAATACCACCTGCATGTAGATTTCACAACAGCAACTTGCCCCTCAGTGTTGAAGCCCAGAAGTTCAAGATCACAGTGTTACTGGGTGGTTCCTTCCAATACTCTGTGTTACACCTCTCTGTCAACTTCTGGTGGTCTGCTAACTAACTTTGGTGATTTGAGGCTTGATGACACATCATGCCAATATTTGTCTTCACTTTCACACAGTGTCCTATGAGAGTGTATATGGTGAACTTTTACCTTTGTAGGGGGACCTGTCAGACTGGGTAACAGGCCTCACTTAGTCAATTAAGATATCACCCCAATTGCTACACTTGAATGCTTCTCCACAGTTCACAGAGAAATTGAATTGCCATTCTAACAAAGACTGAATTAACCATGATTATTTCACCTTCCTGAATGGATTAATGCCATTTTCAAATTAAAGCCAACTTCACTTTTCTGTTTTTTTTAAACTCAGATCTTTACTGGTACATTATAAATACATATCATGATCATATTCAACATTGAGAATTTGTACCAGTATATGATATAACTTAATTCTCATTTTTTCCCATTCCCCTACTCCCCATAACCCACAGCTCCCTATTTATATAAGCTTGTTTCCTTTTTTTACCATCATATTTTCTCCTCATTACTTACCCCTACACCCCACTTTTTAAAATATTTACTCTTTCCCAATATCTACTATATATGCTAGAATTCATTTACATATTCATTTTCTCATACAAGAGTAAGATATGATATATTCTGTGGGTTTTTGATAAAAAAGGATGAGTTCAGGGGCTGGGGATTTAGTTCAAGTGGCTCTGGTGCGTACCTTGCAAGTGCAAGGGCCCTGGTTCAATCCTGGTAATGGTAATGACATACAACAATGCCAGGTTTGGTGATTCCCACCCACCAGCAATCAGTAACACATACCACAGCGCCAGGCATGCTGGCTCACACCTGTAATCCCAGCACTCGGAAGGGAGAGGCAAAACGATTGCCGAGTTTGAGGCTGAGCTCAGGGCCAGCCTGAACTACAAAGTGAAACCTGTCTCAAAAAAACTAAAAAAAAAAAAAAAAAAAGGATGAGTTCAGCTGACTTTTTGAGTCTCCTCACATGCACCCATCTATCTGCTATGTTATGATGTGGCACAATGACCCTCAGCAGATGCCATGTATTGCTGTTTGATTTCTCAGCCTGTGAAACCATGAGAAATAAATATTTTTCCTTATAAGTTACTCATCTTATGATTCTCCATTGTAGTAGCAGAAAGGAGATTGATAACAATTATTATATAATTAATTATATCTGATCTATAACAATTTTATTTTCTAAAAAGTACACCTTCTTTGGCAGTGGGGTTTAGGACTTGAACATGTAGGGACACCAATTACACCTGTAACATAGTTGTCTTCCTTTATCCAAGTTTTTACTTTCTAAACTTTCAATAACTTGAATTATATTCTGAAAATACTAAGTAAAATATTTCAGAAATAAATAATTCATAAGTTTTAGATTGCATGCTATTCTGAGTAGTATTAGGAAATCTCTAAGTGTTCTTGATATCCTGCCAAGGAGGTAAGCCATCCCTTTTTCCAGTGTAACCCTTGGTATACACTACCATTAAGTATCTACTAGCTGCCTTGGTAATCAGACTGTCAGACTATTACAATATGTATGTTGAAGTAACTTTTGTCTTACTGAAAGTCAAGGGTGAAGAACGTCTTTCCCTAATCCTCATGAAGTCCTGTTAATGAAGTCCTGCTATTATCCTTTTTATGGATAAAGAAAGTGGGTCACATATACATAAATATTCTACCACCCCCACCCCCCATGCCCTCTCTTCACAGGAGTAAGAGGACTTCATCAGGCTGTTCTCTGCAGCTCTTATTCCTCTTCCATCTCTGTCCTTGCTGCGGAGGGAGCATTTTGATCCAATTTGTCTGGAATTATATCTGAAGAATTACCTTGTCTCTGTTTCTACATCAATAATCAATCACAGAAATGAATGTGTAATAAACTGACATAGGTGCTTTGCCAAGAGAAGAGCCAATGAGAAACAGGATGTTCAGGCAATAGTGCTCTGAAAAAGGAAGTGGCACTAACAAGATGGGGAGGTGAGTGGAGAGCACAGACAGAGCCTTTCGCTACACTCCTCATAAAGTTGGTTTTCTGCTCAGTAGGAAACCACTGTAGAGAACGTCACAGCCAATTTGCTTGGGAAGAAAAAACAAGGTAGTGGGAAGGAGAAGTGGTCTGTAAGATGAGTGGAGAACGCAAAGCTGTCTCCAAAGACGAGCTGTACTGAATGAAGTGCATTCTTTACTTCCTTGCAGCAACATGCTGTGTTCTTACTGTACAAATTTATATTGAACAAGTTTCTATGGACCTTAAATTCAAGTATTGGCCCTATCCACTTAACAAAAACAATAAATTTAGCATAAATAAATATATGAAAGTTCTAACTCAAACAGAATGAAGAGCATTAAGCAAATCATACAATTTTAACTAAGCTGGGCTCAAAGCCCAGAAAACAGTCACATTTAAACAAACAAGTGAACACAGAATGAGGGGAATGATGGCAGAAAAGAGCTGATGACACCACTGAAGCAGAGGAAATGGCAGCCAGGTATGAGTGCCAGAATCCAGCACTGGCACATGCCCTGGCCTGGTTTTCCACTAAATTGGGATGGTGAGGAGGGTAGAGATAAGCATACAGGTCTCTCTCAATTTCAAATACCCCTCTGTCCCTAAACATTCAAGATGTCTGTGAGTTAACTGCTTCAGCATAAGTGTTTACTATCAGGATGACCAACTCATTTATCACCTGGACTGACACAGCCATAGTATAAAATGGAAAGAGAAGTTGAGTGTTCACTTTCAAAGGCTTCTACAGGATGGAATCCTGTCCTCTTTCTTCTTACCCAACACATTTCAGATTCTTGGGCTCAGTGTCTTGTGACTAGTGAGTAGAAACTATGGGAAATAAAAACTTACATGTATCTGGCACTTTTACTGCTGTCCTATAAAAGGCAAAAAGCTAAAAAGAAAAGCTAACCCATGACACAGCCGTCTCTTACATATTTATATATCTTGGATTAAACCTGTTTCTTGAGTAAGCTCTGACTCATACAACAACCTAATCACACTCAGAGTTTTAAATCTGCCATAGGCTGGGGATTTAGCTCTGGTGATACCACCCCTACCTTTAGAGCACAAGGGCTCAAGTTCAATCCCCAGTTCTGAAAAAAAAGTAAGAATAAATAAATAAATAAATAAATAAATATGCCTTGATTGGCAAGCTCATGATCAATAAACCTCATGTTTCTAATACTTTTTGCCTCTCATGATTGTGTGTTTTCCTATTTAAAAAATTATTTTGTTTCTGTAACTTCTACAAATGAAGGAATTCTTTTGACTATGCTTAAATAAAGACATAAATCAATTAAACAGCTACAAAAAGAAACTGAACAGGCTATGTCTTCTTATGAGTTGCCATGGAAATAAAATCTAGACTGGAATCCACTTCCAGTCTCTCCTGAGGTGGCAACTCATAGGTTTAATCTGCACTGAAACAGCACAAATAAAATGGAAATATCAGAATAAAGACAATTATCACTGGCTTTGCATTTCAACATATACATACATACACGCATGTGTGCATACATACATACATACACACTACACACACTCCTAGCTGCTACTCACATACCTATTTCTCAAATTAATGGTAAATAATCTTCATATAACACAATCACCTCTCTATATCTTCTTTCAGTTAATACAGGTATAGCAAAACAATTAAAATAAAACCAAATTTTTATACTCCAAACAATACAAAATCACAAGTTTGAGGTAGCACATGAGCAAACCCTATTTCTCATCATTTGCTTATGATGTTCACACGATTGTTCCATCGACCTAGGTCTCTGTGGTTTGTACAATATGTAAAAATCTCCAAAGAACACATTTCTGTAAGTATTCTACTCTCATAAACTTTGTATTTAAATAGGTAAGGAAAAAAAATCTATCATACATCTTGTACACTGAAATTGAAAATCTTGTCCCATGTTGTCTTCAATTTAAAATACAATTCATCTTTCTCCACTGTTCTCTCATGTACTGTAAAACTGTATAAGGAATTACCTCTACAGATTTTATTCTGTATGAAAACAAATAAGACAAAGTTACATGGAGTTCATTCTAGGTTTGATCTATGTATCACTAGAATATTACAGAGAAAGTTCACAGTGACAGCAGTCATTTAAGCTTCCTTTCTGTGAAGTACATTATGAAATAGATGCTTTATAAACACTGAATAACAAGTCATTATAACCCTCTTTTTTCCTATAGGAGCTTGTATGGTTCTTATTTTCCCACAGAAAACTGATGACATTTATCACAATAATACACTGATTTCCAATACGACAACTTTACCTTGGAGCAAATGATTACAGATCTTGATGCTTTTCACTTTTTTACCAGTGAGGTATTAACTATTAATTCTTCCTGTTTGGATACAGTAAAATTTCAGAAATATTCCTTTTGCAAGTTTCTTTGGGACAAAAAAATTATACCCCAAGATGAAAGCATGGAAGTATCTTGGAATATGTAATCAAGCAAAGGAACAGCATTCACCATTCTGGATAACAAGCTCCAGGGTAGATATGCAGCTCCATTGGAATTCTACTTGCTGCAGAAACTTGTGTCTACAAAATGCCATAGTCCTCACATATATCAACAGAAAATTTCAGCCAAAGCTTTAGACCTTCTTGTATCACAGTTGACACATCATTAAGTTCTTCTGTGTTCAGAGAGGCACCTTAGATCCATTTTTATTAGACAGTTTTCTTATATTGTATCAAAATACTAGAAGCTGCGTCATTTTTAAAGAAAACTTTAGGTCCTATTTATGGATGCTAAAAGTTCAAAAAGCATGCCATGGCTCTAATGAGGATCTCACTGGCTATATTACATCATGGCAAGAGTTTGCATGTATTGGTTCTCTTCTTATAAATCCACAAGTGTTCAACTACTTAACTGTAATAATCTCCTAAAGACTTATCTCTAAGAAGAAAGATTTGATCAAATTTCCACCCTCTCCATACCTTACAACAAGCATTAAATTTCAACCTGAATTTTTGGAAAGGTCAAATAATACTCAAACCATATCACCTTTTTATTTTGTAAGTAATTTGGTTAACTGATTTGCTGAAAGACACATAAGAATCTGGTAAAAAAAAAAATCAGAGAGGAACCTTTCTCTCAATAACTAATTCTCTTGATTCAGAATGAAAAGAAATTCAAGTGGAATCTTTCAGCTGTAAGTATGCCTGCATGTTCTAACTAGTGATCTCTACTGTCTATGAAAATGATAAGCACTCCTTCCAAAACAACCAGAATATTTTCTTACATATCACTGAGCACTAAAGAACAGAAGTCTTACACTTCCTCCTCTTTCACCGAAACTGCTTCTCTGGTTCACTCAGGCTAACCACTTTCACAGTATGAAAGCGTTTACTCTAGGTCAGTGTTTAGGAGGTTTCAGTTTTAATTTTTGTACATTTATAATCTCTGATATCTGGTCCAAATTATTTACCCCACCCAGGCTTTCTACTACCCCACTTAACATGCTAATACTTAGGTTTATTCATGTATTTCATATCAAGTCTCTCAGTTCAGGCATTCTATGAAAATATTTCTGATTTTTATGCATGTATTATGAGACGACCATAGAGAAACCATTCTTAAATTTAATATGTTAATACTTTCTGGGCTATAGGATTCTCTGAAGTTTCTTTTTTTTATTGAAATCTTTATTGGTACATTACATATACACATCATGATTGCACTCCATAAATGGGGATTTGTACCAGTATAAGACATAACTTAATTCTCATTTTTTCCCATAGCCCCACCCACCCTACTGCCCCCCTATATACATAAAATTTGTTTCCTTTATTTTTTGTTATAATCTCATTATTTTTCCCCCTGCACCCTATTCCACTTTGAGTATTTTCTATTTCACAATATATAACATACAATCCTAGAACTCATTTACATCTTTATTTTCTCATACCAGGGAAAAGATGTGGTATTTACCTATCTGTGACCAATTTAGTTCACTTATGAGGATATCCTCAAGGTATGTCCATTTAAGTAGAAATGATTCAAACTTACCATTTT
This sequence comes from Petromus typicus, assembly GCA_004026965.1. Classification (NCBI taxonomy): domain Eukaryota; kingdom Metazoa; phylum Chordata; class Mammalia; order Rodentia; family Petromuridae; genus Petromus; species Petromus typicus. The sequence continues at coordinate 11,418 of PVIR01038329.1, forward strand.
TTTATGTCAGAGTAATACTCCATTCTGTAGAAGAACCACAGCTTTCATATCCAGTCTCCAGTTGAAGGACACTTGGGTTGTTTCCAAGATGTAGCAATCACAAATTGAGCTGCTATAAACATGGTTGCATATATATCACTGTGATATGAGTCTTTTAATTCTTGTGTGTATATACCTAACAGAGTGATGGCTGGGTCAAATGGGACCTCCAATCCCAGCTTTCTGAGGAATCTCCACACTGATCTCTACAGGAGTTGTATGAGTCTACATTCCCACCAACAGTGGAGAAGGGTTCGTTCTTCTCCACAGCTTCGCCAACATTTGCTGCTGGCTAATTCTGAAATGGCAGCCATTCTATGTGGAGTGAGATGAAATCTCAGCGTTGTTTTCATCTGCATCTCTCGAATGACTAATGATGTTGAACATTTCTTCATATGCTTCTTAGCAGCTCTTACTTCTTCCTCTGAAAAATATCTGTTCATTTCAGATGTCCAATTTTGAATTGGGTCTTTAAATTTGGGTGGGCTGATTTTTGGAGCTCTTTATATATTCTAGATAGTAACCCTTTATCTGAGGAACAGCTGGTAAAGATTTTTTCCCACGCGATTTCCTTTGCTGTGCAGAAGCTTTTTAAAAGAAAGAGGTCCCATTTGCTGATTCCTTCAGCCAATTCCTGTGCTATAGAGGTTTTGTTCAAGAAGTCTTTCCCTAAGCCACTGTCTTCAAGAGTCTTACCTAACCTGTTTTGCAACAGGTTTAGAGTGTCTGTTTTAATATTTAGATCTCTTATCCACTTGGATTTTAGCTTGGTACATGGTGAAAGAGCTAGATCTACTTTTAGTCTTTGGCATGTTAAAGCCAAGTTTTTCCAGCACCATTTGTTAAAGAGGCTATCTTTCTTCCATTGAGGATTTTTGGCTCCTTTGTCAAAGATGAGGTGGCTCAGTGTATCTGGAGTAGTTTCTGGATCTTCTAGTCTACTCCATTGATCTTTGGGTCTGTTACTTTGCCAGTACCACGCAGTTTTTATCACGGTGGCTTTATAGAATAGTTTCAGGTTTGAAATTGTAATACCACCCCCCCACACCATGTCCCTGTTGCTTAGAATTGCTTTTGCTACTCTAGGTCTTTTGTGGTTCCATATGAAAGTTTGGATTTGTTTTTCTATAGATCTGTGAAATATGCTGTTGGGATTTCAATCGAGATTGTGTTGAATCTGTATAGTATTTTTGGGAGTATAGCCATTTTGACGAGGATTCTCTGAAGTTTCATCTAAGCTCTAAAATTCTACAAACTATTTTTGACATGGTATCTAAATTACAGTAAGCAATAGAAATTTATATTCTCATAGGTCTGAAGTTTAAAAGTCAAAGATCAAATTGCCTATAGTCCCATGGAGGTTTGCACTAAAGGCTCTAGAGAAGCATTTGCCCTTGTGTCTTCCTCATTTCTCATTTCTCTCAGAAATCCTAGGCCTCTGATGACTTGCAACAGCAGTGCTCTGATTTTTACCACTACTTCACATAGTAACCCTCCCCATGTGAATGTCGTTACCTTCTCCATTATCAAGTCACAAGCCATTGGCTTTAGGTCCTACTGTAACACACCTAGTTTTAGTACATATATAAAACTCCTATTTCCAAATAGAATTTTATTCTGAGATACCAGGTGGACAACAATGTTCAGACACTATTGAACTCACTACCATATGTTTCTAGATACTTGGCAACAGTATGGGTCATTAATTATGATAGACAATAATTATAATGGTTGTAATTATTATTGAAGGGCTATCCATTAAAGCAATTTATATCATTTATAGCTATTATTTATTTGAAATAATGACAGCAGTAAGAGAATCTATGTCCCTTGAATTATTTGATGTATGGTGAGTTTCACTCTTTTATTAGTATGTGCAACACTTCTTTCTGAGTATAGTCAATGTGTTGATTTACACTTCAATCTCAAAGTCCTAAGAAAACTTTCAAAGCCTAGGATTACAAAGTTATTGCTGCATTTGATTCACTCCAGGAAGAGGTTCTGATCTTTAGTTAAAAAAAAAAAAAAAGCACATGCTTTCAAAAGAGGCAACAGATAAGCAGATCAGTTTGGTCAGTCTCAGCTTTCAGTTCAGGTCAAAGATAGATCACTTCAATAACTGAGAAATGTGGGCCAGAACTTGTGGATAGTAACAGCGCTATACAGTCCTATCAAGTGAGCTTTGCTGATACACCACGGCATATGTTCGAAGGATATGGAAGAAGTGGCAACCTGCTTTCAAGAGAGACGAGGAAACAATCACTCTCACCAGAACAATATCAAATAAAAAATAACAATCTCTCCAGGCCCACGCTGGAGGAGAGCCCAGGGACTGAGTTTAGCAGCAGGCGGCTCGGGAAACGGCGACTGCAGCACCGAGTCTGCGTCACTGAATCTGCATCGGGTTTGGAGTTTGCTTGTCTCCAGGCCCACGCCGGAGGAGCACCCAGGGACTGAGGTTAGCAGCGGGCGGCTCGGGAAACGGTGACTGTGCCACTGAATCTGCGCCGGGTTTGGAGCTTACTGGCCTCCATGCCTACGCCAGAAGAGCCCCCAGAGACTGAGTTTAGCAGCGGGCGGCTCGGGAAGCGGCGACTGCGGCACCGAGTCTGCATCACGGAATCTGCGCCAGGTTTGGAGCTTACTTGTCTCCAGGCCTGCACCGGAAGAGCGCCCAGGGACTGAGGTTAGCAGGTCAGAGTCTGATTTTCTCCACAGTACTGCAGAAGCACATCCAGTCAGCTTGTATTGGTCCCAATACAGACCGTAAAGAGCAACCCAGGAAACACTGCTATTTTAAGATTCCTAACTATTAAAAGGAAAGTAACTTGGAACAAACAGTGCCAGAAAACAGGGCAGGTCAGAGATGAGGAAACACTCCAAATCTCAGACACAAAGATCCTCACCTCCAAGTAACACAGGGGGAAGGGAGATAGAGAAGTGTGAAGCCCAGTCTCCAGGGCCCTGGGAAATGGTAACCAAAGCAGATCTAGTAAAATGGAAATCAGAGCTAATCCCTGAGATGAAAGCAGAGATATTGGACACTGTCAACATGATGATTAATAAAGCTAAAGAGGAAATCATGGAGGTGATAGAATGCAAGATAGCAAAAGCACTGGAACCTTTTAAACACCTACAAGCAGAAGCCCAGGAAATTAAGAAAGAAA
>PVIR01038330.1:0-14627 GCA_004026965.1 Petromus typicus
TTTTTTTTTTTTTTTAGCTAAGTGTCACAACAGTGATGTAGTAAAAATCACTCAGTATGGCCATACAAATGACCAGCATAGATTGACTCAACTACAGAGCACTTGCAAAGATTTAGGAGATTGGCTACAATTTCTTTCTGATGGCTCTGTCAAAACATGGTTAATTAATACCAAGTCTGGAGATATAACCCAAGGTAAAATCTTTCAATTATAAGATCAAGTTGACATTAATGCAGCCTAATTATCAATAATTATAAAATTGAATTATTGCCATTTAAAGCTTTTTATATTATAAAATTAATTTAGTCCAAAAGCACCAATCTGTAAAGCAAATCTATTAAGGGCAGCCAGAACAGAGCCATGTTCCTAATGAAACAGGAATTCTGCCTATCTGTGGGGGTCTAGAAGAGGAATGTTACATGGAAATATGAAATTATGGAGTAGAAAGAACACAAAGCTAAGAGGATCTACAAGTAAATGAGTCATTTTCTCATCCTGGGACAAAATATTTGACATTCAGCACTGAAAAGGGAGTAAGTTTAATTACCTCACAGTTTTAGGGGGTTCAACCCATGGTCTGCTGGCTCTAAAGCAGAGATAGAATGACATGGTAAAGGAAAAGCATTCATTCTATAGCCAGAGCAAGATGACGACGCAGTATCACCACTGCAGGAATGGCCTTAATGACACACCTTGTCCAATCAGGCCTCCTCCTCCTAATAGCACCTTCAGTTATGAACTTGTCAATGTATTACTTCAAGAGGGAGTAGAGCACTCCCATGATACTATTACCCTCCAAGAGCCCCACCACTACTCTTTAGAACTTGGGGGGACAGGTTAAACATAACACCCAGGGGTATCTACCCCAATGTCCTTTGGGAACTAGTAGGGAACAATAACAGCTTCATTACCCTCAGAAATACAAGATGCTCTGCTTCTAATGCTATAACTGGGAACAAATTTCTCTTATCAGTTTCTTAAAATTTTTATCCTTGATCATCTGATTTTTTTACAAGATCTTGTGAAATGTAAGAACCATATAAACAAAGAAGTGGACTGAGGTTACTATATTCTTAAGCAAATTTTAGCATTAATTTGGCGTTTACTGACAAATTCATGTACCTATACTTATCAATAGCTTTAAAAGTGTTAAAACAGATCAAAGTGGCCATGTACAATATTTAGTAGTCCTGGATATCAATTCATTAACATTCCTTTAAAAATTAATTTATATTCCGTAATACTCTAGGGTAATATTAAAATGCACAGTGTATACAAGAGACTTCAACAATCTAAATACTTTGGTGAGACCCAGGAAGATAATTCTAATAAATTTTATGGATTTATTTAAAGAGAAAGCACAGAATACTTTACTTTTGAAAATCTTGATCTTATGTATTTCAGAAAGGAGACTAAACCCTAAATGAAAATATAGCATTCAATAGCTTTAAGATCTATATAAAAAACTTATTTATGAAAATAAATTATTTAGGAATTAAAACTGGGGTTCAGTCACAGATTCCAAGGATTTTTTTTACAAATAAGTTCTTTAACCTTCAAAGACCATGTCATCTTCAATAAATACTGCAATTTATATTTTCCTTAGATAGAAATTAAATTCAAGTTACTGATACAGTGCTTTTCCTTAGTAATTTTGGTCATTAACTTGAGGAACAAAAGAATGTCTTTGAGGCTGCTGATAAAGATCTGTGTCCTCATTTAGTTAACTTCACATGTATGTTCATTTGTGAAAATTCACCAAGATATACATAATGATTTGTATGATATATTATGTGGATGTTTTAATACCATAGGGCTATTCATTTATAAATGTCCAACAAATGTGGAACTCTGAATACAACATATCAAGCCAATGGGACAAAGACTATGCTTTGTGTTTCCTTGGTCAGTGTATGTAAGTTACAGACAGGGAATGGGGTAACTGCTTTTTCCTTCTTCACTTTTATAAAACTGTCATTAAATGCTTACAAATTTATGCACTCTTCTAATATAGTTAAGCAACAACATATGATTTAAAATATATTACTGTTGAAATTGAAAAATATTATGTATTGCAAAAGAAATGCTTGTTTCCTTAGCACTACAAGTTTACCTTCAAAAGTATCTTGACACTTGGTTAGGAAGATAAGCATCCTTCATTAAGCAAGCTTGCTTTATTTGATCAAGTAAAACCTCAGTATTAGTAAAATAGGAAGTGTACACATAAGCAATTAGGTAGGTCAGCTGAATCGACCCTGCACATCAGTGGGGAGTATTAAAGGAAGAAGGCAAAAAGAAACCCAACAGATCATCTAACATGAAAAACAATGCTCAGAGAAGTGCTTCCTGACAACTAAGTGCCATCTCTTCTGAAAAACAAAAATAGTCCCAAACTACCACATTACCAATTTTCCTGTGTCATACTGCCTTGTAATAGTTGATGTGGTCATCAGCAGTTCATATCTCTGAACTAATAATATAATTTCAGAAATCACCTGTAGTCAGATCCCTAACAATTACTAGTGTTTTAGAAATAAAAAGTGAACATAGTAGGAAAATATTTCATAAAATGTTCAAAATGTACTTCCTGACACTCACTTGATTATTTTTAAAGGTACATTACTTTCTGAGAGTCAGTTGCCAAAAATCATTTATCTTTTCTTTCCTTGATACCTCAATACTTATAATTTGAATTAGAGACACTTTTAGAGTTTCCCCAGACACTTCAAGTAAAATTTGAGATGATACAAACTAAAAATCATCAGCATTCCCCTTTCTTTGGGAAGTCTCCCAACACAAAGAAATTCCTCAGTCACCACATCTCCTTAGAATGACCTTACCTTCCTGGATATAAGAAGAAATCTAAGGGTTCGCCATGCTCAATCAAGCAAATTCTATTTATGGATAATATGAAGACTAAAAAAAAAACATATAGAGAAATGAGAGATCATTGAGGTGATCCGTGTACTTCAGCGCCATGTTAAGGGCTACATAGTCTGTCTCTTTTCGAAGTTTCCCACTTCAAATTACCAAAAGTTTGATCGTAGTATTTTTTTAATTTGATGGGTTGCCCTGTATTGTTCCAATAAATCTCACATTTAGCTGATGCTTACAAAGTTAATTTCCTATATTTTTTCTAACAAAGATTCATAAGATAAAGAAGAAATCTCTAAATTGATACTGGAAATAATAAAGTGTCTTTTTCAAGAGTGAAGAGATAGGGACTCATCATATTCTCGAAGAAAAGGCTCATGTATTAATGTCTAAGGTATAGACTTGAAATAAAAGTGAATGAGTTACTACAGTTTACATCTAAATTGTCCCAGAAAAAGCTCATTTACTTTTTTTTTTTTAAATTATCTGTATTGGTATATTGAATAATCATTTACTTTTAACGTGGTTAGATGTTGGGTCACTATTTCAGTAGGGGGTTCTTTCATCCTCTGGTGAGGTCCTAGAAAGTGAGGCCTAGAGGTGGGTCACTGAATAAAAGTTTGAAATGCTGACACCTCCCATTCTTGGCCACAATTATGATGAACAACTTTTCTTCCACCATGGCCCTCTGCCATGCTTTTCTGCCTTTGAACCAGCCTACAGTGGACTGAAAAATGTGATCTGAAATACATCTTTCTTCCTGTTAAAGTGTGAGTATTGGGCATTTTGTCACAGTGACAGGAAAATGACTAAAACATTAATCTTAGAAAAGTCTATGTTTCTACTCCAACACCACTAAACCTTGTATTACATTGAGATGATAACCTCATTATATACGAGAAATACAGAAAAATAGAAATCAATTCTTGGAAAAACAAAATCAACGATAGCACCTCCTCTTATATATTTTAAAAAGGAGACATGAGGAGAAGGAAAACAATCATTTAGTAAGTTTTGGGAGATGGAGGCAAGTTTGATCCTAACCTGGAAAACTTGGTATCTTCGTGGTACCCTGCGTCCGAATGAATGAATGAATGAATGAATGGCTAAGGATATAGCTCAGAGCAAAGCAACCCGGTTTTAATTTCCAGTACCAAAAGCAAATTACAGAAAGGTAAAGAAGATAGCAAATGTAAACCCACCAAATCCTGCTGTTGGAATTAGCAGAGTTTTATTTTTTTAACTATAGTATTGCATAAAATACAGGTGAACATAGAATGTGTTTTATTTTGTAAAATAAATATTTTTAAAAAGTAAAAGCATAACCTATCAAAATGCAGTTGGAGAAACAAATTAAACATCAAATTTAAGCATAACCACACCAAAAGAACAAATTCTGAAAAGAATTTTTCAATACCAAATATTCAATGAAATATCCTCCAAATTAAAAAAATAACTGAACATTACTGCTAGACTTGTTTTGCATACAAGTAATGTTACTGTTATTCTGATCTATCTTGCAAGATAAATAAAAGAAATAAATATACTGAATTATTGTGATGCAATATCATTATGGGAAAGGACAGACTTCAGGTCACATTTAATCCTCAGATCTTGATGTTTTTCATACTAAATCTAGTCCTCTTTGCAGAAGTAGCACATATCAAGTTTGGATGGTGGTGTTAAAAACTGACCTTTGAACATTTTATTGCCTCACACAGGATATACAGAGAAGATAAAAAGATGCCAGTACGTAGATATTTTCAATTGTCAAAACACATATCAAAAAGAACATTGCCAATAATATATTTCACACTGAATAAAAATATTCCATATTAACAATATCAAAAAAATTTTAAGTAGTAAACACAAAACACTTTTAAAAATAAAGAAGTGCTAGACAAGAAGTATTGAAGAAGTATAGAAAATCATCATTATGTGTTACAACGTAGTAACTCATTCAGGCCAAGATCATTCTCATCTGGAATTCTGGGTTCAGGATATTTACATAGTTTAAAATTATTTCAAGGGTAAGTTTGGCAAATTCCATCTTATCCCAATAATTGAAAATTACCAATAATATGAAAAGTTGATATAAGCTTATTATCTATGAAATGGGAAATATATATCATGTACCATATAATATATCAAAATATTTTACATTTCTAAGAAAACTATCTTACAAATCTAAATTGTGAAATACAGATTAAGTGTTTTGGACTTTGTGAAAATGGAAATGTCATGAAAGATAAATCTGGAGCATATTATAGATTCAAAGTATCCTGAGATATGTAACAGTAAAGGTACTATGCGATCCTCATGCAGATGTGTTGGAACAACTGATGCTTGAACACGGGGTGCACATTATGTAATGTAGGAACACTGGTAAAAGCCTTGTGTTTCACAATGTGATCAAGGAAGAGATGTGGGAATATGTCCTGCTTAGGAGACCATAATAAAACATTAACCATTTGTTTTCATTTCAGAAATAATTATATCTGTATTTTTTCCCAGGGGAAAGTGTGAACACAATCTCCCATGACCACAAATTATGCAGCCGAGTTTCTCACATTTGGGGAAATTGCAGTGGTCAGCATATCTGGAAGGCAGTGGATGGAATTCACCCTGGGAAAACCACCTTCAGTATCATGACTTCTCCCCTGCCAGCTGAGTATATATTTGTATTCTTGTAAGTGTGTATGTATCTGTATGATCTGCACATCTTTAAGTACCTATGAATATATAGAGAGACAAACTAATTACCGATTTATCTAAATCATAGGCTCAGGAAACATTTTTGTGTAAAGTAATAGATGGTGAGTACACTGGCTTTTTACTCATGGTTTCTGTCACAACTATTTAACTCTGTCTTGCAGTGCAGAAGTAGCCACAGACAATACATACACAATCCTCAGTGGATGCTAAAATCATCATATAAAAATATAAGGGTTTAGTTTTGTTTCAATAAAACTGTCTATGGAAACATTTTTTAAAAATCCCAAATTATCCATGGAATTGTGGTGGTTGCATAGCACTGAACTAAGCAGATAATTATTGAAGAGTTCAGTTTCCTTTAGTGCAGATTTGAAAATATTTCAAAATTAACCAATGTGTGGAAATCTAAACACTGTGGGTACATATTTATTTGCTGTCAATTCTTGTAAGAACAAAATCACAATAATATTTGATGACAACTTTTGTGCACATTACTTTTGTAATGTCATAGGCCTTTATCAGCAGATGAAGAGGTTAGAGATTATTTAAATCTAGCTCTTTATGAACAGAAAGCATCGTAATATAGAGAGAACAGTGTTTTTTGAAAATTAAACTGTAATGAAGATGTAAATGAGTTTTATAATGTATGTTATATATTGTGAAATAGAAAATACTCAAAGCAAAATGGGGTGAAGAGGTAAATAACAAGGGGAAAATAATGAGATTGTAACAAAAAAGAAAGGAAACAAAGCTTATGCATGTAGGGAGTAGGGGTGGTAGGTTAGGTAGGGGTATGGGAAAAAAATGAGAATTAAATTGTGTCATATACTGGTACAAATTCTGAGTGCAATCATGATATGTGTATGTAATATACCAATAGAGATTTCAATTTTAAAAAAAGAACAAAAATACTGTACACTGCTTAATGGAGTTTTTCTTTGCAAACTGGCAACTGCCAGTGATGTTGGCAATGGAAATATCACTTCTGAGAAAAAAATACAACTATTTTATTACTAAACTTTGAATTTGACTACTTTAAAACTTTATTACATAAAATATATAGGAAATTAAATTATACTAGACTGTACATGAATTCTATTTTTTTGACAATTATCATACCAGAAACATACTTTAAGGACATTAGGCTTTTCCTTGAAGATTTGTTTGAAATTAAACTCTGCAAATATGATTCAAACAAAAGAAAATGTCAGCTAAATTATAGTTCTATATATTCAACACAATCTTTTATTCAATGATCACCAACCTTTAATTTTATAGGTGATTTTCAGTTTCCATTATTTCCTTACCTGAAACTTTATATTCATTATATATACACAGAAGATTGGATAGATGGTTAGACAGAGGTAAATACAATGTTTTAAGTAAAAATATTAAAGGTAGAGAGACAAAGGGAGAGAAATATATAGAAAACCGAATAACAATATTTGATTGAATAAGCTAATAAATAATGTATTTTTAGAAAGGTCATAAGGTCATATGAAGACACCTGTAATAAGCAAGTCTTCAAATAGAAAAGGATTACCAAAGCATAATTTCTTCACTTTTTAACACACATGCTTGGATTTTGAGACAGATCAGAAGAGCTTATATTAGACTTTTTTCTGGCAATTAAAATATTCTCAATTATGTCATTACTATATGGAAAGAATCAATGCAAATTTTAAATCAGTTAAAATAACCCAAGTTTAATTATATGAAAAGTCTTTTAAAACATACTCAATTAATTTTAACACTTGAATTTGATGGAGAAACAATGCAAAGTGAAGGTAGACACAGATGATAGTAATATTTAAAAAGTGTCCAAGTAACACGAGTAATGTATGGCAAGCAGTGTGTTCTTGGACTCAAAGTAATTCAGCATCCTCTTTGGTACACAGGTAGTCTGTAAAACATCTTCGTTTTTCAAGAGAAGATAATTATTGGAAAAGTATAGAGAATAAAAGTTATCTCTATCCATCCAGAAATGTATCTCTATTGTCTCATTCAATGGAATTGATCTGTCTTTATTAGAACAACGTACAGCTCAGAAAACATTTTTTTTTGCATGATGTTGCAAGTATTTTACTTGAAAACTTTTTACTGAGAATGAACATATAAATTTCTGAAACTTTTGTTTGCACTGCAGACATTGAATGCCTGCTATACCTGCAGATGAATACACTGGCATTGTAGTAAGGCCCACTTCCTTATGTATTTGTGGTACTTCTACTTTTAATGAAATCATTATCAACTGACGTATACCTATGAAGTTATATTTTTGCAAATAGTGTATTTACCTACCAGGTAAACAATGATAGAATAATATTTTGTTGGTGAGAAATATGTTTACAATAACAGTTGATTACCAGGGGAAATAACTGTGTTCTCTGATCACAGATGATATTCAAAATGTTTCTAAGATTACACAAAGTAACAAAAACCCAGGTGCCTAGAGGTTGCTGCTTGACAGATATAAATGTTTTACCTATTTTATCACAATATGATGTGTTATCTGTCTCTGGGCTATTATCTTTTAATGTAATAAGAGAGAATGTAGATCCATGGCCTCAGCATTCCCTACAGATTCCTGACAGAGGAGAGTCATATATCCTTATTTTATACCCTTCAAGAGACTCCCCTATCGACAACCATAATAAGGCACAATCTCTTAAAAAATAATAATGATATTAAAATTCCAGAATTCCTGAGGCTTTTTACCACGTTGAAAACTATTTCTAACAAAGGTAAAGTAAAAGTCATTAAAGTAAAAGTGGAACAATACTTTCACTCAATTGTGTATGTTAGGGTAAATTGTGCATTTCCTTCCTACACTATTTGAACAATAATACATTTATAAAGGAGATTAGCTTCTGGAATCCTGTATCATATTTTTGGACCTTTATAAGGTAGACATTTATTTGACAATTTAAATATTTCTAAAATTCAAAACAATCTGGTAGTTTCTTTTATATATAAAGAAACTTAAAAGATTAATTTTGCGTTTGATTACAGAGCTACTAAGTAGGAAGTCTGAACTCAAATGCAGATTGTTCAGTACTATAAGTTCATATATATATGTTTATAAACTGGATAAAAATCCTCCTCAATCATGGAGCTTTGTCAATCTCAGAATGTGACCTTATTTGAAAGCAGGATATTCGCAGATGAATAATGTTAAGATGAGGTCATATTGAGGATAAGGATCAGTAAGGTCCTTCTTTTAGCATCTTCCTTTGGGACTTCACAACGCATCCACCTAATAATTTTCATGGAGGCCTATGACACAATATAAGTTTTGATAGTTAATATTTTAAAAGTTGCTGCCAGAAAAAATTTTAATATATTACATTACTCATATCTCTCCACCTGTCAAAATTCCTCTATTCTAATTTATTTTTGGTTATATTAGAGTTCGGTTATATAAAACTAGAGAATTTTAGAGTCACTATGTTTTCTTCTCACATATTTTAAATTTAATATTATAATTTTGTATCACTGTCAGAAAAAACATCATCTATTTTACCTTGGTATTTGATAGTATCTTTTTTTCTGTCATAAAAGATTAAGCTTGAAAGAGTTAATCAGAATACCATTATAAAACCAGCAAAAGTGTGATGTTCAAACACTCTGAGAGCAGGTGACAATGCTGAAATTTACCTATGCTTCTGTGTAAATGTCCAAAGGTTTACCACAGGAAATCTTATGATAAGACCATTTTGGGGGTGTGTATTTAATGTGAAAATTCTCAGTTCTAGTGTTCTTACAGAAAGAACTATCTCCTGCTCACTCATTCTGCTCTGTGATTTGTGCCATGGTGCCACCTACCTTTCCTCCAGCCTCTTCTCAGTTTCATAGTTTTTGATATTTATATTGGTGGGATATAAGAGCAAAGTGTCTGTGGAAAGGCTGTAAGAATCTGTATAAATAGGATGCAGTTTAAGGGACTTACACATATGGCTCAGAATTGCATGGCTTACAAGGGTCCTTGGAGAGAAGAGAGATGATACTATAGAAAAAACCCACACCTGGCCACAGTGACTCTTACAGCTGCTATGTACTGAGTTACCTTTGTGAGTTTCCTTCTGTGTTCTTAGGTCTAGAAAGTCATTATTCACTGAGAGTAGAAGCAGTTTGCTTTTCATCCTTGTGTTTTTTTTTTTCTTCTTTCCTCTCACAGCTTAATAATGACAGCTCAAAAACTTTGAGCTGTCAAACCACAGGCTTTCTTTAGTCCAGATTCTCTGTTAGTCAACTTTTGTACTTTCTAGTTAATTCCACACTAAGATGTAGTAAAATATTACAGCATGGAGTAGGAATGTTGGTTTTCGTACCATTAATTCAGGCAAACTATTTTAAAAGCATTAACCCACTGAATATTTCTAAATCTCTGAGTTTGCTAGCTCTTATCATATGACTAAATATGGGATAAGTTTTGGTATCAAAATGCCCCTTGGAAAATACATTTCACTAAATCTGAGAGTTCTGGAATAATGTAATAAAACTATCTCAGCATCTCTTACTCCCATATCAGATAGCACAATGTGACAACATATGTAGAAAAGAGTGGAAAAGCTACTGAGAAGAGAATGAACACAGGAACTGGTGACCAGCAGAAGATATTTCAAAGCCCTATGTGATGAGGCACTGTCACCTGAATTATACAAAGAACAATTCAAGTACAACAATAAAAAATCGAGTTAAAATCTGCATGGCTTCACCAAGAAAGGTTCACAGATGGCAGGAAAGCATATGAAAAGGTCTTCAATAGCATAAATACCTCAGAGGAGAGCTGCACACCAGAAACAGGCTCCTGTGCACATGATTTAGAAGAGCTAAATCCACAGCACTGACAATACTGTTGCTGTCCATAAGGATCAACAGGAGACCTAACATTCCTTCTTGGTACAGGTTTATAATTTCTTAAATAACTGAATATATTCTTACTATGAACTTAATCAATCACAGTCTTTTTATTTGTTCAAATTAGTTGAAGAATTATGTTCACAAACTTCTGCATGGACATTTCCTACACTTTACTCATAATTGCCACCAGAGAAGCAACCAAAACATGTGTTACTGAGGGACTGCAAGAACCGTGTATGTTCAGAAAATGAGATTTGAATCAATGATAGCAAGAAAAGAACTATCCGGCCTTAAGTGAATTCACCAAGGCAAAAAATCAGCTTGAAAAAATGAGATATAATGGAACGCTTTAGAACACAAAATGATGGACAAAGTTAAACTCTAAGTGGTTGCCGAGAGTCAAGGGGAGGAGGAATGAATAGCTCAGGCTCAGAGAAGGTTTAGGATAGTGAACTTCCAGAGTTTGCTATGATTAGAGTGAATACGTGTTGCTACAAATGTGTTAAAACTCAAAGAATATACGGTACCAATAGTGAATCCTAATTTCAGTTGTGGATTTTGAGTAATAATGATGCATCACTACAGTTCCACAGACTGCAAACAAGAATCATGTTGATTTAGAGAAGTTCACAGGGCGACTTGTAGTGCAAAAGGAGTGGAGAGTGGACAGGAGACATGTGGGAACTCTCTTTCATGTAAGTTTGCTATGAACATGAACTGCTCTGTGAGCCTGCTGAAGTAAGCAAGCAAGCAGAATATGACCCTCATGGCTGAAAACATTCCTTGGAAGAGATAGTTTTAAGGAATACATTATAAACTATTTAGGGATAAAATTTGAGAGTTAAGGCTTGAAAAAGAAAAACTAGGAAATAAAAGATGGTCACAGTTGCTCATCATAAAAATAATTAAATGATGGGGCCAGTGATTTAGCTCAGTGGTTCTGGACCCTGCCTTGCAAGGTCAAGGATCTGGGTTTGATCCCTGGTAACCACATACAATGCTGGGCATGGAGACTGACACCCAACAGTAATCAGAGCCACATACCACACTGCCGGGTATGGTGGCTCAGGTCTGTAATCCAAGCATTCGGGAGGCAGAGGCAGGAGGATTGCTGTGAGTTCAAGGCTGAGCTCAGGGCCAGCCTGAATTAAAAAAAGTGAGACCCTGTCTCAAAAAAAAAAAAAGTATATAATATTAAAATTTAACACTATTAAATGGTACTTGAGAAAAGAGTAAAGCGGCCGGGGATATAGCTCAGTGGTTCTGGCACCAGTCTTGCAAGTGCAGGGGCCCCGGTTCAATCCCCAGTAACCACATACCTATACTGGGCGTGGAGACTAATGCCCAGCAGCAACCAGTACCACATACCACAGTGCTCAGCCTGGTGGCTCACGCCTGTAATCCCAGCACTCAGGAGGCAGAGGCAGGAGGATTGCTGTGATGTGAGTTTAAGGCTGAGCTCAGGGCCAGCCTGAATCACAAAGTGAGACCCTGCCTTAAAAAACCTTTAAAAAAAAAAAAAAGAGAGAGAAAAGAGTAAAGAAGAAGTCAATAGAGATAAGACTGGAGAAGTGGAACTACATGGAAGTCTGGTTAATGAGCTCCTAGCAGTAACACTGTATACTTTATTGTGAAGTTTTAGGATTTCAAAGTGTTAAAGTTCTCCCTCCTTACTTTTGCTGCACCATACCTCAGTCTGGCATGAAAATATTCAACAAAGTGGCATAGAAAACCAACAGGAAACACGACACAAAATAGTTTTGAAACCATTTTGAGTTCATCATTTCATTTTATATGGGTAATTTAACCCATTTTGTTTTCCAGTCAAAAACTATGTTAAATTCCTATCTGCATGAAGTGAGCAGTGCTGGAATGGCTCATGTGGAACCACAAGCTGATAACTAAACCAATACTGCAGAAGGTGAGGAGATGCTGGAACGAGGAAAAGATGGATCTGACATTTCATGTAACACAGGCTTCTTCGTCTTTTTCTTTCTCAAAATTCTTGTGCGTGGGGAGTACATGGTTGTAAGAGAAATACTGCTGAAATATTATCAAGTTTATTATAGAAATACATACCCTGTAGTTATTAACTTTGTTGAATCTCTATAATAAACAAAGCTACTGTTTTTTAGTTTCTTATATTTTTGCAGGTTTTATTGAAAAAAAACAACTTAACATTTACATTTTCCAAGCCAGACAACTACATATTCTCTTCATTCTTTTAATGAGCACTTATGTATTCTCCTGTGTTTCCTATTGTTCCCTATTTTATTGTTCCTTAAACACGTTTCTTAATAGGAGGCTTAATAACAATTACATATAGTAGAGTTTTATATAAGTTATATATAATATTTTTCTTAATTTTTGAAGTGGGCATTTCTTTCCCATAGCATGAGATTTGGGTTTGTAGGAATGGCTCTTACTCAAAAGTTAAATAAAATATTTTATTTATGCAGAAGAATATGAAGAGCAAAGCCAAAACATAATTAACCGTCAATTTTACATAATAAGATGAACAGAAATATTCAGTATATTTATCAAGTGAAGAAGTTGCTAAAAATTCATCATTTATGGTTTTGTATCATCGTCAATTTCAATCTTCAAAAATTACACTTCAAAAATTTACCTACATTCTAGGAAAGATTGCTGATATTTTAAAAATGTATTCTTAGTTATTAATTTCTTGAAGAGTCTATTTACATATTCAGTTATTCGTTTGTATCATTAGACTGAGTTTCTAATTACATTTAATTTGAAATTTTAATTTTTCTGAAGTAAACAAAGGAAACTCCAATTCAGTTTGTCATAGATCAGTACTAAGTAATGCATAGAGAAATAGGTGCTACAGTTTGGGTAGATCAGAGTTATACAACTCTGAAGACTTCAAGCACTTGCCCTCAGATGCTTTCCTTCCAGTCACCCTTACAAAGAAGATACAGGAAATCTTAATATATTCCGGGTGGATTACATTTATGTGGTTTCTTAATCTGTGTGGCTGTAACAAGACTTCTGATATTGGCTAATTTATAAAGAATATAATGCATGTTTCTCACAGTTCCAGAGGATAGAAATCCAAGATTGAGCTGTCACCAGGTTCTGTGTGTGGTGGTTTCCATATTTCTCTGCTCCCAAGATAATGCATGAAAGCTGCGCTCTTCACAGAGGTGTTATATTCAACACAGTAAAAAAGGAGCAATGAGTGAAAGCCATCACCACTTTGTGAAATCTCTTCTGTAAAGGCCTGGAATGCCACTGACCACAAGATTCTCATAGAAAACCCCATTTCCTCCTGGGTCATTCTGTTACCACTGCTTGACATTGTTGCATTAGGATTCAGTTCCAACACGAATTTTAAAGGGTACAAACATTCAAAGAACAGCACATGGTAGCTGACCTTTACTTACTGGCAAAGTAAAACACATATATGCTAGCAATTTAAATACCACCTATATTATTAATATAAGGGATAAAATGTTCAAAGGGGAATATTTAGACTATTTTAAAGATGTGAGGCCACAAGGACTTTAAACAGTTATAAAGACATGTTTAATACCATTTATAGCAGGACAAATAGGTAAGTTCTCCTTTGAGAAAAACAGACATTATATAGTACATGAAGTTATCATTTTAAATTTGATATAATCCACATTTCCCATTTCCATGCACATTTCTATTTTACAGACAACTAGTAAGCTAATAAAGAATGTTATCAGTTGTCCTATGCAAGAGACAACTACCTCACTCTTGTTAAACATTGCAAGAGGTGCAGTTCATAATTTAGGTGGTTAATTAAGCGGAAAGTCACAATGACTTCTGTACAGACCAGCGGTAATGTAAACTTTGATAGCCCAAATAGCTCAAATTTGCTTTCTAACTGCATTTCTAGCAGCAGCAGTGCTCCAGGCTAAAGATTGTTCACAAAAGAGTCTAATGAGATGAAAAAGTATGAATATAAATTGCACTTTATCTCTGGTGCTTTACGAGGGGATTTTGTCAGAGATTCTGTTTAGAAAGATATTGTTCCTATGATGAGCATAAATGCTCACACTTAATTTCCCTTATTGCAAGTCATATATCTATTTCTCCTGTGTTTTAAGGAGAGCTCTATAGTATATTTAGATTTTCTGCAACAAATAGTCTTTCTGGGAAAACATGATTTAACTTATTATCAT
>PVIR01038331.1:0-14557 GCA_004026965.1 Petromus typicus
TATCAGTCAAATGAAGAAGGCCGGTTTCTGCAGCAGTGAGGATTAAACACGTGAGCACTGCTGCATCCAGCCAGAGGCACAGGCATCAAAACGCGCCCTGAACCCGGCTAGACCAGCGGCGCTGAATTTTCGAGGACATTCACCTTTGGAGCCCAGGTAATTACGCAGAACTCCTCTGCAACCTCTGGGGGAAATAGCTGAAAGCAGCCAACAGGACCCTGAGGAAACGCGCGCCCGCAAAAGGACAGCGTAATAAAATGCACACATTCCGCTGACCGTGAGGAGAAATTATTTTGCCCTGGCAAATTACATTTATATCTAAACATCATATTTTCAAACAGGATTCTGTTCACAGCCCAGCACCTTCGGGGACGACCGAGTGTCTTGAATGTCCAACAACGTACTGCACGGATTCTTTTTATTAAAATCTCATTTTCCTGGGACAGCTCCTCGGAGAGTGCGGTGCAGAGCGATGGTAGGAAATCAAAGTCCACTGCGCATATTAAACAGTGCTGCTCACGCGGTCCCCACGCACGGCTGCGCTGGGCCAGCCAGGAGGACAGGGCATCCGTGGCTTGGGAGCTGGAGAGCTCCAGCGCTTCCTCTGCTGCTCCTTTTCCGTCTCTGCTCTTTAAAATCAAGTCAAGACGAAGAGCAGACCGAGGTTCCTCTGTCCTGGACTCTCTCTTCAGTGCTGCAGTTCACAGGGGCCTGGTTTGATCCTCCGGTCCTGGGGCAATGAGCAGTGGGCAGAGAGGGGCCCCTGCTCCCCACAGCCGGGACACCGCCTGCTCATCCCACCACCCAGCCAGGACGGGCCTCCCCAAGGCACAGAAAATAGTCAGGGAGTTCAGCTGCCAGTCAGACAACTTGGGATTTTTTTGTTGTGTGATGAAAGGAGAAATTGTTGCCATGTGTTGTTGGACAACAACACACAAGCAAATAGCCTTCAGGAAAAAAGGGTGCAGAGAGAGAGGCTCATCTGACCACCATGTTGGTGAGATTCAGTACAAATCAAAAATGTTAACCCTGAGTTCCGAGAGCTGAGTAGGCCTTGCGTCATCGACTTTCCACTGCCTCGAAATCCTGAGGTAACCATGTGACGCGGAGGGAAGGCAGCCCGGGGGTTCTGGCTCCGCAGCCCACCAGCCCCCAGCTTTCAGGCCAGCGGTGAGGCAGCACCTCCCCCTGGGCGAGCAGGTCTCCAAGCTGCTCCTGCCACGAGCCGGGAACAAAAAGAGGAGACCAGGCGCCACCACCCCTTCGGGGCACACCGCGTCTGAAGGCCTCGCACTGCCCCACCCGCTCATGTCCCCAGACTCCTCAAAGGGCCTCCAGGACCAAGGCTTTAGCATGCCTCGTGAGACCCAACACAGCCCTTGAAATTCAGTGCACTGAGACACCCTGAGTGAGCAGCTGCTCTGCACTAGTCCCTGCCGGCCTTGCCTGGAGATCCAACACAGGCAGAAAGAGACCTTCCTGCCCAAGGGCGTCCTCACGAGGAAGCTGCACACGGGACAGAGTAACAGCAGAGGCTGGTAATCGAGTGGGTGCAATGGGGTCCCAAGCCCAGTGGCCCAATAAAGCCTTCTTGAAGCGTGTGCAGCTGGACCCAGATCTGGAGGGGTGAAGAGAACCCCACACAATAGAAATTGCCGAGCAGAAAAGGGCAGGTCTAGTACAAAGAGCAACCTGGAGCGGGGCCACGTTCCACAGCGGCGGGGCCTCCCAGAAGCTGGGAGCTGGCAGCAAGAAGCAGCTTCGGAGGCTGTGGAAGAGCTGGGAACCAGGGCATCCTGGGCCACGAAGCACCCCAGTCCTCTTGCAGGATAACAGAACCACCGCACCCAGGGCAGGGCACCGGCCAAAGTGGCTCTGCCTGTCCCGGCTCGTCTCCCTGCCTGGGGGCTCTGGGAGTCGGGCTGTCACCAGGCTGCAGACCCCGCCCTGCTCACCTGCACCTGCACTCACCCAGCCCTTCAGCCCGCAGCAGCCCTGAGTCCTCCTCACTGCTCTGCTCCTTCCCTGTCTCTCTGTCCCCAGTCTAAAGCCTCAACACTGACACCTGCTGGACAGGACCGTCAGGTGTGCACACCTGGACCTGTTGCCTCCACTGGGGGGAGGGTCCACTCTCAGCTGCGGCCATGGGTTTGGGCAGGGCCTGGTGAAGAGCTATACTGGTGGGCATTTACCCCAAGCAAAAATCATTTCCAAATTGTCACAAATGCCTACAAATACTTACAAAGATAAGACATGCAGCACCCTCTGGATATCACCCCAAAAGTGGTAAGCAGTGTGGAAGTCAGTGTCTACGGGCAGCCTTCGGTTCTGTGCGGGTCCGAGGTGGGCGGCGTATAGAGCGCTGGGGAGTTAGGACCATCCTGCTACTGCGTGTGTGGTCGTGTCCTGAACAAAGACTGACAGGCACCCAGAGCAGCAGCGGGAGCAACGAGTTAACTAGAAAGAAAAGACAAGATCCGCTCGACAGGGCTGGTGCTGTCGGCAAGAAGAGCTTGCGGCCATGGGAACTCAGGGCAGGGTTGAAGCCTGAGGGCTTGGATGGGATTGAAGGTTTGGTCTGAGGTCCCTCCATGGGGCAAGGAGCTCTCCCCTTATGTGGCCCCCAGAGGGACTGGTGTTCCTCACGAGGGTCAGATCTGCACGTCAGAGACATGTGATTAGGGTTGTAGAATACGGGGCACACGACTGGGACTCACTGTGCAGAAGGGAAGCTCCCCAGTCATCTCCCCCGTGTTTAGACTTGGGCATCCTGACCCCGGATGGTGTTTAACTCAGAATGTGGCCTCGGTCCTCCCAGGGGGCTTCCAGGTGGGCGGGCCCCCTTTCGCTCCAGCTTGTTCCTTAGCTGCTTCGACAGCTCTGGTCTGGCCGCCTGCCTATGATTCCCCGGTGCGCTGCTCTTCACTTCCCCTTCCCGGGAGCCCAGCCACACATTCACCAAGCACGCAGAGCCGCACTTGGCCACATCCTGAGTGAGGCGGGACCAGCTGCGCAGCCGAGCGTGACTCATGCTCCTGTGGCGAGAAAATCACGGTTCCCACGGCGGGGCGCGTTTCACAGGACACATGATCTGATGACGTTTCTAAGAAAAGGGACTTCTACCAGGCAATGGCTAAAAGGGGAGGGCTGCAAAGGCATTTTTAACCTTTCTGGCGCCTTTTGCTTTTCCTTTACAAGGTGCTGGGTGGTCCCCAAGGAGACAGTGCCTGATTACTTTAATGCACTGTATTGGCTGTAAGTTCTCAGAGCCAAGATGCTCTGCCACTTACAGCTGCCTGCCTTTTAATTTGACCAGCTCGCCCCAGTAGTTAATTGATTAAGAAATATTGAGTGTGTGGGTGTGTGATGGTGCACATTTACAACACACACACGTGCACACACACTAAGCAGACTAAGCTTATCATCCCCAAGAGAGTGCGTGCCGGATGATGGGGCCGTAAATCCCCACTATAATCGACTCCTTAAAGAACCCGGCCACAAACGGGATTCATATCTGCCCATCCACAATGGCATGTGCTGGTAACTCGGGCTGATGTGATTTTTGCACCAGTTTAGACAAACTCACTGTTCTCTTTTCTAAGGCATCAGCTTGCCTTAAAGCACCCTGTTCATACACGGGGGTGGGGGGGATGCTGGGCTCAGTGCGGAGACCCAGTTCCAGTCAAAGAGGAAAACCTGCACATTCAGGGGAGATGTCCACGTGTCCAGTCAGTGCCAGCAGCTTTTAATAATTCCTCGAGCCTGACCTGTCCCCAAGGAGAGTGTGTAGTGCATAAATCGGGGCAGTTAGCAACAGCTCAGACCTGAGTAGGAAGGACACAGAACAGCTGTGATGTGGCCACATTTGTCTCGGAGTGGGCTGGTGGCTTACAAAGATAAGATAAGCAGCACCCTCTGGATATCACCAGAGGGGTGTCCTACACTGTCGCTGGGAAGGTCGGTCCTAAGGATGCAGACTAGTGATTCTCTGAACATGCTGCTCCACAACTATGTTGTTCAGGGCCAAAGACTGAGACAGTCTCCGAGCCTTAGTCACTTCTCTCATTATACTCACAGCATAAAGGACAGATCAACTTTGGCTCACAACTTAGAGTAGAAAGTTTACTCTTCTCATGGTCAGCTGGCTCCAAGCTGGAGAGCCGCAGAGGAGACATGGATCACAGCATGTAGGCGGAAGCAGAGTCCAGAGGGAGCCAGGACAGGAGCCAAACCCTTGCGCCACGCAGACAGGGACCTCCCATTCCCACCCACCTCACCTCCAATGACAAGCCAGCCCAATGCCCCCATCCCCCAGCCACGTCCCCCAAGACCTGCCTATGAGCATGTGAGGCCTTAGGGCGTTCCTAAAGGGAAACCATAATACCTTCCCATTAATATATGCACTTTGAATATTCTTGAAGTTTGTTGTAAGATAAGAAATTATCGCATATTTTTCCTCTAAGGAAAGTTCCACAGTTCCCATTGTAGACAGGGCATGCTCCGCTGGCTGCACAGCTGGGCCAGACATGAACTAAATGAATGAGCAGAGAAAGGAGCAGTGTGAGCCTGTGCCAGCTCACCCAGCCTCCCCAGCCCCGGACACAGCAAAGGCGTTCTCCCAAACCACAAGATCAGGGTGCCTAAGGGGCCCGGGTCTGCAGGTGGTCCTGAAGGTCAGGCCACCACACTGCCCTCCACAGAGAGGTCCCTTGGGGGCCACCTTCCCAGAGCCTGTCCTCTCCTGCAGGTTCATTCTTGTCCTCAGCAAGGGTTCCCCTGAGCTTTCTCAGGCAACAGAGAAATCCAGGCGAGGGTGGGGAGGGACCGTTACACCAGTAACCTGCTTCCTCGGTCCTGCCCTCTGAGTTCAGGGTGCTTTCAGCTGCCAGCCACTCTTCGCTCTGCTAGAGACAATAACATCTCCATAGCACCAGTCTGGGGTGGCCCTGGAAACTGAGATGGTGCTGGGCCATTCCAAGAGCTGGCGCCTCCGTCAGGCCGGCGATCACAATCCGTCTGGTACACGATGAGCTCCATCCACTTCCTGGCCCACACGTCGCACTCACCTGACTGGTCACTTGCCGTCTGGCGAGGCCACACCCATCTGTCTACCTCCCACTTCGGCCAGAGCGGGGTCTCCCAGAACAAGGACCACCCTGCCCACTGCTCATGCCCAGCACCCGAGACAGCACCTGGGCAGCTGCCGACGGCGGCAAGCTCCGTGGAGCTCACGCGCACAGCTTCACTCTCCCTCCACTCTGGGCTCCGGGAAGACAGGGCCTTTCCTGACTTGTCAGTAACGACACGCCGAGCCTCCGCATCCCAAGCGTGCAGGCTGGCTGTTGTCCCGGCAGGAGAGACAGAGGGTCCTGAACTGCCGCGCGGGCATCTAGTACCAGGACTGAGCTGATGGTTTCCAAGGGCCAAGAGCCTGGAGAGGGGACCACAGGTTGTGATTCCTTCAGGCATCAGAGAAGACTCTAAGTGGACCAGGAACAGACAGAGAACCATGGGAACAGCACAGCAGAAGCCAACGCACAAGAGAGCGGGAGGAGCTCCAGCCTCACCGTGCGCAAAAACAGGGCAGCCTTCTGAACTAGAAAGACCCAGGTTCAAATCCTCCTCCTGCTCCTGCACGCTCCTGGATGGTTACTCGGACAGGCTGACGTTCGGTTTTAGAATTTCTGCAGGAGAGTACTGCTGCTCTCACAAGTCAGCTCTCACAAGGACTACGTGGGACTGCACTCTGCAGAGGACCTGCTCCAAGGTCAGGCAGGGCTCCTGGAGGTACAGCATGGGTGCAGGGTGGCCTGGACCAGCAAGCAGGGACCAACTCAGGCCCACCGTGAGCATCACGGGTCTCTCTGCAGATTGTACCAAGCAGGAGGGGTGGGGGTCACGAGTCACTACAATACTCCAGGAAGGAAATAAAGGTCAGGCCTATGGAGGAAGCAAGGGAGACAGAAAGGAGGAAGGGACATGGGATGTGTGGGATGAAGCAGCAATGGATCCCATGACACGTGGCTCCGACAGAAGGTCACAGCATCATCAGACCCAAACCGTCAGTTACCAGTTAGCGCTGAGATAAGTACGGGGCCTGAGGAAGGGCTCGAGTGTCTCACAGTGAGGCACAGAGTCCACCAGAAAATGTAGACAGACTTCACACACTTGAGCAGTTTTCCAGATAGTGAACGTTTAGAAGCTCACAGCCACCACTCTGAGCACCTCGTCATTATAGAGGCCAAAGGTAACTGGCATTAATCCCATGATGTCTCAATAAATGTAGCATTAAAATATTTGTACAAGTTTTTCTTGTCCTGATGTGTACATTTTTTGGCAGACTGTATTTTTGTTGAGCTTTACAGAAGCACCCCTGTAACAGACATGACCTCTCCCCCAGTGGGGACCATTAATGTGCAACAGTGCTGTCCAACAAAGATACAATGCAAGCCGTGTCCGTGACAGGTGGACGCCATGTCCGTGACAGGTGGACGCCATGTCCGTGACAGGCGGATGCTGCGTTCATAATAGGTGGACTCTGCGTTAGTAACATATCTTATTTATCCCAAACCACTCATGTTACCTTCAATTCAATATGATAAAAGGTACTACGGAGACATACTACAGTCTTTACAAAGTCTGGGGTTTTATAACTACAGCATATCTAGGCACGGATGCTTCATGAGCTCAGCATCCTCATGTCCCTAAAGGCTGTTGTACTGAATGACACAGGTATGAGGCTCTGCTGACTCCTGGGTTAGGCGACCCAGGAGATGACCTTTCGTAAGCGTCTCAGAAGAGGAGCAAGGTGAGGGAAATGCTCACTCCCCCCTCCCCAGCTTTGTGGCACAGTTCTCCCCTAATCATGCCTGGATTCTTACACCAACTTGTATCCATTCCCCCTGGAACCAGGTGTGGCCAGTTTGGCAACTCCACCTGCCTCCTGCAAGGCTGCCTGGCTGGGGAGGGACTGTGCTTCTCTCTCAAAGCCCTCCACCCCACCTCCACCCCACCTCCACCTCCAGTGAACTGCAGCCTTGACCTCGTACTGCCCCACTCAGGTAGAAAGGGCAAACCTGGGCCAGGCCTTCGGCAGCTGCTTGGCCACTCTGCCACAGAACTGAGTACCACCTGTAAGGCAGATAAAGTGATTCCTTTATGACAAGGTACCAGCCATGCCTGACATGCTCAGTTCAGCTCCTAGAAGGGAGTCTACACCACCACACTTACTTGTCCTCACACTCACAAGATAGTGGCCTTTGATCAGTCTCCACAGTGATGTTTGGGTTTCCAGTGACTCAGCTGCAGCTGCAGAGCTGATCCTCAGGAGGGTGAAGATGTTTAAAGTCTCTGCTAAGGCATGCATGTCAGAGGATTCTGGGGACACAGGTGGCCATAGCTTGGTCTTGAATTACCAGGTGGCCTAAGTCCACTTGTGTAACCCAGGTCCCACGCTCCTTAGTAACAAGCCCGGCTGTGGCCAGGGTTCAGTTACCTTAGAGGGAAGAGAGATTTTCCTTATCCTAATGTTTCAGATGTCAGGGAGTGGACAATTCTGGCATTCTTTTAAACTTCAAAAACACTGAGCTCTACATGTGCACCAGAGAGCCAGGAAAATCTCCCTGGAAACATTTAAGAAAAGAGAAGGAGCCAAGAATCAAGCACTAAAAAAACATACATTTGATAGGTAGACAAAGTAATGGGGAAGAAAGAAATTCCAAAAGAAAACAAGGACGGCATGTCTGTATAGATGAAGATTGGAAGATGTTTTAACAAGTGGCCGACAGAGTAGCTAGAACTTAAAATTCCATTCATTCAACAAATACTTATTGAGTTTATACTGTGTCAGATATAACTGTGTATTGTTCTAAGTACTGGAAATGTGGCAGTAAGACAAAATCGCTGGCCTGTGGGGTCTTTGTGATTCACTGAAAATCTGTACACCAGTTAAGGACGGGCCTAAATGTGGCCATGACGTGAGGATCATGTTGTCAGCAAACACAGACAAAAGTGCCCAGGCCCTGGCCTGAAATGAGGTGGGACAATGGCAGGACAGGCAGTGAGGATCACGGGCCACAGCAGGAAGGGTGCCGAGAAACAGCGGAACAAAACTGGAGGACAAAGGAGGAGGACAGAAACGCAGCGAACATCCGTGGGACCTGGGTACGCAAGGTGGATTGTGTGAATTCTGCCGTGGGTCGGACAGGGGGCCAACAAGGAGCATAAGGTCAAGGGAGGACATTTGGAGAAGACCAATTACGGCCATTTTGAGAAGAGCAAGAGAGGTCATTCTGAAGTCAAGGGAGGTCATTTTGAGAAGGTCACAGGTGAGAAGGACAGGAAAAAGTAGCTCACAAGAGACCCGGGCTGATTGCTTTCCTGAGGCCCAGACAGCCAGTGTGGGCCAACAACATAGAAAATGGCTGTCTGGGGGTGCCAGAAAACCAAGGGCTGCTGTGCCACTCCTTTCCTCCCAGATAAGAAGCCGTGCTATAAGAAAGTTGCAAAAATGGAAATGTTTGGGTTCTGGGGCCCCAGCAGCCTAACAAGTCACTGGGACAGAGAACAGTTCTGAGAAAGATGAATTTAACATACGAGGCAGACGTCATCTCACTCAGTAGAGAAATGCTAAATCCTTCAGTAAATGGTTTTGGAACAACTGCCTAGCAGTTTGAAGACATTTTAACTTGGAATTTTACCATATGTCTTTTTCCAAAATAACTTGAGGATGGGTAAAGTAGTGAAATGTATGCAAACACATAAAAAAATCACAGTAAAAACGTGGGTGGATATTTTCACAATTCTAATGTAGAAAGATTTTCTAATCATGTCACTGAAGCAAGAAACCATAAAGGAGAAATTTGAACACTTAAGAATGCAAACCATTTAGATGGCACAGCCCACTATAACCAACAATGAATGAGAAGAAACTAATAATAGTCCCTTGAACAGGATGCTGACAAAAACAAGACGTCCTTGCTTCTACGGGATGAAGTGTGGCTTCAGTAATTCATGCAAGAGACCCTGCTGTGATCTCAAGCTCTTCTAGACACTAAGGACACAGTGAAACAAGGAGATGAGGTCCCCACTTTCACCAAGTTTAGGAGCCAGTGAAAAAAGACAGTAAGACAGAAGAGAATGTTATTTGGCACTGTGATCCATAGCACAAAGACTGACCTGCAAGGCTCTGAGGAGGCCAAGAAGGAGCATAAGGTCAAGGGAGGACATTTGGAGAAGACCAATTATGGCCATTTTGAGAAGAGCAAGAGAGGTCATTCTGAAGTCAAGGGAGGTCATTTTGAGAAGGTCACAGGTGAGAAGGACAGGAAAAAGTAGCTCACAAGAGACCCGGGCTGATTGCTTTCCTGAGGCCCAGACAGCCAGTGTGGGCCAACAATATAGAAAATGGCTGTCTGGGGGTGCCAGAAAACCAAGGGCTGCTGTGCCACTCACAGGCAGCAGAGGCATGTGGAGGAAGGCGGAGGCCAGTCGGATGTGGATCATTCACAAGTCACGCTTCCTTTTCCTCTCAGTCTGGGGCTTTGGACTAAGCAATACCTACAGCCCCTTTTGAGCGACAAGGTCCTTCTCAAGTGTCCATGCTGGGCTTGCATCTGTGACCCTCAGCTTCCCTCAGTGCCTGGCTGCCAGGATGCCTCTGCACTCTGGATGTGGCACGCCAGAGGCAGCATCTTGGGCTGGCTGTGGGCTCAAAGAGCGACACTGGTGGGCTCTCCACACCCACCATAGCGATGCAGAGCAGCTCAGGTGACAGGTGGAGACACCCACACGCAGAGGCTCCTCCGGGCACGTGCACCAGCCACCCGTGCATTCACCATTCCAGCCCTAGGCTCTGTTGCCCCCTGTGTGTCTTATCTGTGCTATTGCCAGCCCAGCCCAGTTACTTGGTGCTGTTGCCTTTGCTTTGTCTTACAAAAGTGGAGCTCTTGGAAAGCTCGGTATTTTATAAGAGATAAAAAGGGCTTTAAAAAATAACTTTAAATCATCACAGGTATGTGAAAGCTAACCAGAGCTGTTTCGTTTCCTAGATTCAGAGAGAAGCGTGCACTCTTGGAAAGGACTTGCATGTGGCTAGCGCGACTGCACCAGAACCCGGCTGAGTGGGCAGGGCAGGGGGGGCACAACCAGGGGCAGAGGGCACATGCGTCCAGTGCAGCCTGCACACTCGGTCACGTCCTCTCCTCTCCCCCCATGCAAGAAAACAGTTCTGTGAAGAAGAGAAATGAAAAGAGCAGTTGAGTGTGTCGGAAATGCAGCAGAGGAAATAACCCGCCGCACCTCACATAAGCCCTCAACCCTCATTCATAAACTCCTGGGTCACGTTAGGACAGCGCTCGCCTCTGAAGTCCGAAGGGCCAGGGCTTGTTCCCCTCAACAAGACCCAAGCTCAGAAAACCTAAAGCGCACTGGATGGTGGTGAAACAGTGGTGACAAACCCTAAAAATTAATAAAGCCAGCAGTTATCAGAAACTCAACGGGCAACAACTCAACAGATTAATCATCTGATGTTTGACATCAGGCCACCGGGTCGGGCCCGGGCACCCGAGGTGGCATTGTTAGTTCTGCCGCCATCTGCTGATCCTTCTCTCCACACTGAGCACTGCCGGCAGGGAAGATGGTGTAGACGACAGTCCCCAGACCGAGGGCAAGGGAGCCTTCCCAGGACGCCCTCCACAGCCACGCTGACATTTGCTTTGCACTGAAACTTGGAAAAACAAATGCCATTTCACTGGATCATGGTTTTATTTATAGGAGACAATGATGCCATGGTAAAGCTATTTTATGGCGATAGAAGCTGGAGCTATATAAAGAAAACAGTTTTATAAAGAAATAACAAAAACCATATTTTTGTTTTAATGTGCTCATTTTTGTTAAATGAAACAATGGCTCTGGGAGCCTGTTTTTCCATATTATTTATAAAACCTTTCTTCAAAGGCACCCTGTGTCTGCCCTGCACCCCACTTGCTCAGCAAGCATGGACTGGCGTCGGCTCCCGCAGAGCGCCGGGTAGGGCCACCCCTCTCTTCCCTGGACGGTGGTGAGAGGAGCACTCACTCACAATGGACTGCAGGGACCCTTCTCTGCGCCCATGGGGCCTGGGGCGCCTGCTGGACCCCAACAGAATCCAAGTGAGGGTTACAATCTGCTAAAGAGGATGTGTGCAGGCAGGAAATCCAGCTAACTCATCCACAAAAAGAGACGAAAGGTCTGGTGTGTTCCACATCTAACATCCCGGACCAACACCAGAGGTATCAGACTGTGAGGGTTACAATCTGATACCAGAGGCCAGGTCACGGTAACCTTAACCTAAGCCCCCTCCCAAGCTTTTCTGCACGCTGGACCACCCAGGAATCTTTATATTGATATTGAGGGTGCAGCACAGAGACTGGGGCCTCCCCAGCCCCCTCCAGCTCGCCCACAGCCCTCCACAGGAACAGCAGCTGAAGACGGAGCCTCGGGCACTTGGCTTCCACGGGGTGCCCAGGTCCAAGCTCTAGCACCACCACGTCCTGCTTCAACCCGCGCAGACCTTTGTGCTCCCTGCGAAGGGTGCCCAGTAACCAAGTCCGGGCCGCTTATGCGGGAAGTCCACCTTCCCTCCCACGGGAGGCACCAGATCGGCTGATCACGCGCCACACAGAACATGTGTCCTGACGTGGTAGCTCCTCCGAGTAGAGATGGCACTGCCTCCTTCCCATGCGTTCCCAGTCTCACTGTATCCCTGGCACCATGTTTGGCATGAGGTTACAAGGATGTCCCAGTGCACAATCCAGACGCAGGACAGTGGAGTAGCCACTGCACAGACACAGGGACCTCTGCTGCAGAGCGTCTCGGCCTGCGCATGGCCTGGCCTGGTGGGAAGAGCCACATTCGAGCCAGCACACAACACCTCATCTTTCTTCGGCTAAGTTTGCACGCTTCCCGTTCACTGCAAAACAACCACACCGACCCCCATGTGACAGCAGCCTTCTAACTCTCCTCAGGTCACCTGGATCCCGCCCTGCTCCTGGTCAGTGTGGATACCATCTGGCAGCCGAGGTGGGGTTGGGACAGTGGCCAGACACTCTGGCAACCAGCCTGCCCCACCGCTCTGCTCCACTGTCAATCAGGACCACCCCTCAGTCCCTGCCGCCACACTTCAGTGACGTCCTTTACCAAATATACCTTCTATTTATGAATAAGTCTCCTTCACCACACCACTGGCAGCAAAATAACACATGCCTTTCATCTTAACATCATTTATTCTCACCTTCCTGTAATAGTATTTACTTAATAAGGATAAGTAAAAGTGCAGAATTAAAAAGAACAATAAGCAGAAACCTTCCTCCAGCCCCCACAAAATCTCACATGTCTTCGTTAAGAGTAGTGGGGGTCACTAATGCTAGGTTTACATGATGGAATTTTCTGTGATCTCCAAGTTTCTAGGATGGCTCCTACAGGCCACTGGCAAACCAAGTCGTCAGCGCTCATTTAAAGGACGAGAGAACTGTGAGGCTTCCCACCACCTTAGCAAAGCTCTGAAGACGATCCACTTGTAAGAGAAAGGTTTATCCTGACAGTTTGGAAGATTCCTTCCTTGACTGGTTGGTCCAACTTCGTGAGTGGCTGTGGGGAGCAGCACACCATAGTGGAGAAGGCTGGTAGAAGGCAGAACCACTGAAGTCCTGAGAGACACAGCAAGATAGAGGGACAGGAGCCAGACGCAACCACCTCCAGCATGCCCCCACCTCATAATGTTTCTACTTCCTCCTCACAGTCCCTGGCTCCCAGTTACCTCACTTCCTGCACAGACCCCGCCTCCAAATGTTTCCACTTCCTTTCAGCGGCAGCTCCCAGTTATCAGGCCTTTGGCTCGTGATCCTCAAGGCGATACTCAACATCCAAGGTACAAGGAGACATGGAGGTTTTCCAGCCTCCCTACTTCTGGGTCTTTTGGTTTATTTCACATTAAGTCTTCTAAACCATATTGTTCCAGTGTTCATAAGTTGTCATTTCTACAGAGAGAAGTCAGTGCCAGAGGATATGGGGACCTCCAACAGGGCCGCAGTTAAGACTTTCCCTGAGCACAGTCTTGGTGCCCGTGTTGGACCCCCGTGCACATGGGGGCAGTTGGGTCAGAGAGGAAGCAGAAACCACCCCCAAGAGTCAGCCAGGGATTTGGTCACCAGGTCAAACTCACCCTGTGGTGCAAGTTGACACACCGTCAGCCCCTGGACAATAACTCACACGGGGACCCAGAGAGCCAAGTGACACTGCAGGAGGAAATGTCCCCAGGGCTTCCCTGCTTAGACCTGAGTTTCAGAACAACTCCACTGTTGATAATCAAGTCTACACCTGCTGCATTCCAGCCACACAAAGGCACTGTGCTCAGCACTTTAACATGTGTTTTTCCACCAAATTCTCACAACTGCATTGTGAATCGTTTCTTATTATTAGCCCCACTTTACGTGTGAGGAAATGTTTAAGTAATAAAATGTGGAATGGGGCCTTCTGGGATTGAGCCCCAAGGAGGTAGAGACCAGGGTGTGGCTGGCTGGCTGGGCAAGTGGGCGTGGCCTGTCAATCACAGAGATCCTGGACACGTGTGCCACATCTGCCGAGCCCCACATCTGGTGCTAATCAGAGAACGCTATCTTTAAATTTTCTGGCACAAGATCAACTGAGTTGTGATCGAGCAGTCTAGATCTGAAGTCAGAATGGAAGATGACAAAAGAGCAGTCATGGGCAGTGCCCTGCCTGCTTTCTTTCTTGGTGGCCCACTCTACTCTGCAGAGCATATGTTTCATCCCGTTTAATTGGTTACAGTTGCTCTGCAAGCATGCTACTTCTTCCTTCTCTCACCTTTATTACTTTTAATAAATATAAAATTTCACTACTTTGTTTCCTATCTAAGTCTTGTTTGGGACAACAAGCACCAGAAGGGATCCCTGGAGAAAGCATAGCACCCCAGAACCCCAGTAACACCAGGCCTCGCCTGTGCTGTGTAAACATTTGGCCTCTGAACTATACCCCTGCCTGGGATCCTTAAACTGAGCAAAGGTTTGAGATGGAGCTTTGGGGCTCTGTGCCTCTATGATAATGCATGTCAAAAGCAAAGTTCATTTTCTTCAGTAAAAAACAAAACAACTGAAGAGACAAGATTCCAGGGAGGAGAGAGTCCAGAAAGTTGATGAGCAGAGAAGAAAAGAGCTAAAACATTCAGGGTGCCATGGAAGCATTATGGGAAAAGGGCTAGAAATCAGTGTGGGTGGCTGGAAATCAACAGTATAAGTCAGGATGATGACCGCAATGACCCCAGTCCCGGGGGTGCTGCCCCCGGCCTGTCCCAGGATGCACTGGTGAGGGATAGGAGCACGGAGGAGGGGGGGACCAGAGCAGGACTCCCCTCCCGAGAGCAGACCATCTGCTAGCTTCCAGGCCACGTGTGTGACCCCTGGTAAGTGCCCAGCACAGGCACTGTGACTAGCTTGGGTTGTGTGAGCAGTGTGCTTCTTGGATGAAGCCTGTTTTATCAATTGTGAGCACGTTTTCATGT
>PVIR01038332.1:0-14617 GCA_004026965.1 Petromus typicus
AAGCTAAAAGTTGAATAAATCAGATTTTTTGGAAAGAATATTCTGGAATACAAATAGTCGATGTTATTTTGTTTTCCAGACAGAAAAATACATCTAAGAAACATACCCAAAATGAAACAGATGGTAGCAAAGAGAGAACACAGCAACCAGGTTTCCACGGTTTGTAACCAAAGAGAGCTAAGTTCGCGTTCAAACTGTTCCATTTGCTGGTTCTTGGTCAAGCCCTATGAACCAAGATCTCCTCCCTACAGAGAAATGGGAATGATCTTAACCAGGGTTTGGTATGTGAACCAAACTGAGATGTTTAGTTGTTCTCTAGCATAGCCAGACTCCAAGTAATAAGCAAATAGTAAATGGTAATGGTAGCTATAAACTGGCATTTTGTTATTCGTCTAGAAAGAGAGAAAAATTGTCTATATCCAGGGTAGACTAATTCAGAGACCCTGTGTTCTAAAGGGGGGAACTAAAGGAGTCAGAGGCTAGAGTTTCCCACAGCTGTGATTATGACAGGTGTACACTATGGGAACAAGGCAGAGAATGATTCAGCTGTTGGCGCTTATTCTCCCAAAAGTGGCAAGCAAAGGACCAGGACCCATAAAAGCAAAGCCCTGACTCATTTGAACATCTACCTGCTAAAGGCAGGGTATCAGATGGAGACGCTGACATGGCTCTCATGGAGAGACCACAGTGAACACATGCTCTTGGTCACTGTACAGATGGCTGCTGTGTGAGCTTGACATGGTGAAAGCAGAGCCACTAACAAAGGCTCCTCTCCTCAGAGCAATTTTCCTGCCTCTGCCTCCCAAGTGTTGGGATTACAGGCTTGAGCTACCACACCCTGGTGGGCGGTTCTGATTGCTGGTGGGTATGAGTCTCTCTATGTGGTTACGGGGATCAAACCTGGGCCCTTGCACTTGCAAGGCAGGGCCCAATACCACTGATTTATATCCCCAGCCCAAGAAAAATTTTTTTTTTTTTGGACAGGGTCACCCTTTTTTGTATATCTTGAGTTTACTACGTAGCCCAGGCAAGCGTTGAACTCATAGCAATCTTCCTGCCTCTGCCCTCTGAGTGCTGGGATTATAGGCATGAGCCACCACACCCAACACACTCCAAATAGGAAGGAAATGTTTAAAAGGAAGGTAGGGGAAAGTAAAGAAGGGAAAGAAAAAATATGGTTTTAAAAAAAGAGCGAAATAAAGTTTATGTATATAGGAGGTGGGGGTTATATGGAGGAGGGCAGGGGAAAGGGAAAAAATGAGAAGATAT
This sequence comes from Petromus typicus, assembly GCA_004026965.1. Taxonomy (NCBI): domain Eukaryota; kingdom Metazoa; phylum Chordata; class Mammalia; order Rodentia; family Petromuridae; genus Petromus; species Petromus typicus. Next base: position 1,270 of record PVIR01038332.1, read on the forward strand.
ATCATATACAGGTACAAATTCTCAATATTGAGTGTGATCATACAGTATGCATGAAATGTACCATGCGAAGAAAAAGAAATCATTCTCTCCTACTGCATGAGAGATCCAATGATGAAGGAGAGTAGATATTCCACTCACCTTGAAAGACAGGAATCCACCAGATTTAGTTTGACTCAGAAAAATCAGGTTTGGCCTATGGTCACACAACTCTAGTAACAAGAACTAGAATTAGAACCCAGATTATCTAATTCCAAAGCCCTCACTATGATGATTGCTGCTGCCCTCGAATGAACAAACTTACTCAAGCCTGAGCTCCACTCATGGTGGATCACTGACAGCGACTTCTCAGTGGAAATCAGTCCATAAATCTTTCCCGTAAGTAAAAGATCCTGATTCTCGACAGGAGTATCTGCATGGGCTGCACTCACTATACTGCCCTCTCTAAAGAGGAAGGCTGGAAGAAGATACTGTAAAGATTCTGTCCTTCAAAAAATTAATACTGGTTAGTCTTCTGTTCCTCCAGAGATGTTTAAACCTGATAGGAAAAACTGCAAAGGAAAGCTGGCCACTCCTCGAGGTGGCCAGGCTGGGACAAAGTCCTGTGAGTGACTCAAGCAGCCCTGCAGGGTAGCTGGTGAGTATCCTGATCCCACTTTCACCAGCGAACACTTGGCAAAAGCTGGCACAACAGTGTGTCTGAGCCTCTACACACCTTGGCCTTGAAGGCGAATCTGACACAAGAAAGAGACTTACTGATATGCAGAGCTGAAGTGCTTAGAATGAAAGCACTTCATTCTAAGAAGGGACCAACTGATTTGACGAACACCAAAGAGCTTTTGTTTTTAATTTGTGACCATTAATAAGGTCCATATTTATGTAAGTGGCTTAATGCCACCTTGCAAAGGAAACGCTTTAAGGTTATCATGTGTACTTCTAGCTGTGAGATGCATGGCTTAGGTGTGGAAAGGTGCTAAAAGGATTTCTCTTGTCCTGCTGTTGGTCAATGGCAAAAAGTCTACAAATCATTGCGTGAGAGAACAATGGAGGCTTACACCTCAGAAGGGTGCCTAGGATAAAGCCTTTGAAAAGTTATGAATGCTAACCTCTTGGAAATCCTTATCACCTGGGGATAGGTCAGACAGGAAAGGACTCAGGGTCCACATCAGATCTTGCACATTAGCCCAACACTCAGGATACATATATGCATTTGAGAACTGTTGAGTACTGCAATATCAGTATCATCAGTATCATCAGAAGTATAGTTTCCTATTCTATGATTTTAATCCTCAATTAGATCTTCCATATCTCAAAAGAAAAGAAACTCTGACTCTCCCCTCAACAAAATGACTCAAATTTCATCAATGTATAGACTGAATCTAGATGGGCTGTTGCTTAGAGAATGCCTTCTGGGGATGTAACTTATTATTGGTGCTACACCTGTCTGGCAATTGCAAGGTCCTGACTTTGATCCCTGGAGCTTTGCAAAAAAAAAAGGAGTGAAAGGCTGGGGATTTAGTGCAGTGGTTCTGGCACCTAGCTCCTTGATATGTTTTAATACTATTGATGCTTTCATATTTCATTTCTAAATGTTCTCAAATCAAAGCAACTCCCAAAACTTTTAAAAATGTCTCTTAAAAATAAGATTAAAAATTCCCTTTCATCTCTGTCTTTTCCCCTTGTCAAGTAACCAATAGTATGCTGATGAATTATTTAACACACTAATGGAGAGCTGTAGGTAAATAAAATTTACAAGACAGAAGTCCATTTTTTTTAAAGCATCCTTCACTGATCACCTCAAGCATCTTTCAATTCATTTATGTTTAATTTTAAATGTCTAAATCTAAACTTTCTAAGGACAAAAACAGATTTTATTTTCTGCAGCCTCAGGTACCTAAAGCAACCACAAATAAAAAAAGAATACTTAGTGATTATCATTTGGGGAAAACATACTCAATGTTTGAAAAAAAAACCCTGATATCTCCAACCACAAAAATTAAGAAACCTTGAATTCCATACTTTCGAATTTAAATCCAATTTTATGTTATGTTTGAGTATATAGGGATATTAGGGGGACCTGAATAGAACTAGACTATCAAAATAAGTAAATATATATATATATATATATACACACACACACACACAAATATATATATACATATGTGTGTGTGTGTGTGTGTGCGCGCGCGCGCAATAAAGGTAACATTTCAATTCAAATTAATCTTAAAAACTGTATCAGTAGATAGTCTTAAATAATTCTGCACTGAACACTTGTCACCCACTCAATAAAATATTTAATGAGTTATTCTTGTACATTAGTACAGCACATCATTGTTGTATTTCCTAAAAGACCACACTTTCTAACAATGCCATGTCATGCCAGAAACAATATAACATTGGGCCAGACCAATGGAACACTAGTAAGCATAGTAAGAGCTTACTTAGCTGGGCCTGTTCTTTTAGATTACCTTAAATTCAGGTGCCATGAAAAGACCAAGTAAGGCATTATTATAGTTAGATCTAAACATCCTTCAAAGTCTCATGTATTCAGAAGTCAGGTTTTTGGAAGGTGACTGAATCATGGGAATGCTCTACCTATCAGTGGACTGGTCCATTCGCAAATTCATGGCTGAATGTACTTGTTAGGAGGTGGGACCTATATGAAGGTGGGTCACCAGAAGTGTGACTAAAGGTTGTTGCTATTTTTTATTCATTTACTTTTTTGAGAAAGGTCTTGCTACGTGGCTCAGACAGTCCATGACTTTACTATGTAACCCAGGTGGTCCTCAAATTCATGGAAATCCTCCTTCTTAAATTTTCTGAGTGCTCAGACTGCAAGTGTAGCACTATACCTGGTTCTGAAAGGCTATACTCTTGTTTCTGGCTTCTTCTTTTTCTCTTTGCCCTTCCACCATGTCATTTTCACCTTGTAGCCAGCAAACCACAGACTGAATTCCTCAAACTATGAGCCAAATTAGACTTCTTCTATTTTACAAATTGTGGGTGTCGAGTGATTTGTCTCAGTGACAGGAAAGAGATTAATACAGAAAACTAGCAGTGTCTTTGGTATGACTGTATCTAACTGTATTGTTTAAAAGCTTTTGAAAGTGGCTTGGAACAGGAATTCAGAAAGGTTTGAAGATGCTGGAGGAGTAAGCATCAGAATACTTTAAGAAAAGCCTGATGGGTGATTCTGGTCAGCACTCAGAAACAAACTGCTGACAGGAACACAGACAGTAAAGGCCAGGCTCAAGAGGTTTCAGTTGGGAACGTTGATTCCAATGGGACTCGGACTAGAGACCATCTGTGTTATACCTGGCAACAGATCTGTCTTCATTCTGTTCATGCTGTGAGACTTTAATCTGCAATGAGATTAAGGGTGGCAGACTAATTAAATTCAGCAGATGAAATTCTAAAAAACCAAATATACAGGTTGTGCCAATAGGTACTGACTGCTTTCAGCCATATCTAGAATAAGAATCTAGAGCAAAAATGATCAGAAAAATGTACAGACTGGCCAGAAAGGAATGACTTATAAAATCTGGGTCAAGGAAAGGATAGTTACTGGAAGGATTAATATTAAAAAGAAGGCGACAGTTAGATTTCCTTAAGAACATCTCAAGAAATGGCCAGACCCCATCCATTACCAGTTCAAGACTATAAAAGGGTAAATTCCTTTGACAGATTTTGTTTAAAGAAGAGAGCCCCAAGGTACCCTGCTCTTTTGGAGCTGCCTAGTGAAATGTGTCCCCAAGTTCAGTTATCTAGGCACTCAGGCCACCCAGCCATGGACCCTGAGGGCCCAACTACTGCTTCAGATAGCATCAGACCTTGGTGTCATCCACTTGGTACTGGCTATGCACGCATTCAGGATGCAGGAGTTGTGGGGTCAGGCAGGCTTCCATCCGGATGTCAGATGAAGCCCTGGGAGGCCAGGTGAGGAGCCTCGGAGATAATAATGAGTGAAGCTGAAGAGTGGACCTGGAAGTAAGACCCCAGGAAGTTGCAGATGTGGAATAACTGCCACGAAAAGCCACAGGCAGTGAGCAGATTCATCCCAAGAGAGAGGCCTTATGCGGTGCAACCACCAAGTCCACAGGGTAGGGATACCCAAATACTCTTCAGTCTACACCTCATCACAACCTGTCCCACATGCTAGACATGGAACTACAATATTTAATGTTTCCCTTCTGGGTGTCAGTCTTACTTTGGTTTGATACCTTTCTATTCTTCTGCTTCTCCCTTTTGGAATGGGAACTCTTTATTTTATGGCACTATATGTTGGAAGTATTTAACGTTCTTTTTTATTTTTATAGGGGCTCACACCCAAGAGCTTTCCCTTGAGTCTCAGAGGAGATTTCACACTTGAGACTTTCTGGCTATGATGAAACTGTTAAGACTCCGGCGACCCTTAGAGATAGATTAAAAGTATTTTGCATAATCGACATGAGTCTTTCAGGAGCTGGGGACAGAATAAGTTTAGAGCTAAAAAGTCTTCCAAAAGTCTTAAGTATTAAGAGGTGAGACTTTTGGAAGGTGACTGGGTCATAGTGGTGGTACTCTGATCAGAGGATTCACCCACTGTTGAGTTCAGAACCCAGGATCCCGTTAGGAAGGGGGGTCTGGTGGGAGGTGGGTCACTGCAGGCATGACCCAGAAGACTGCATTATTTTCTGTAGCTTCTCCCTTCTCTCTCTGCTTCCTCGCTTCCACAGGTGAGCAGCTTTCTTCTGCCATGCCCCTCTAGCGCAGGTTCGGTGTCAGGTAACCTGTCCCACTGCTGCAACCATGCAGCAGGAGAGGTCAAACCTCTAGCTGTTTCATTAAGGCGCTGGCCTTATATGGAAGCATCTTAGACATTTAGTCCATAATTATCATCTTACTGTAACCTCTCTAGGTAACCAGAGATGAGCAGAAGAATAATCCACTCCAGACCAACCAACTCATAGCCTCAGAAACGAACAAAATGACAGTGTATTAATCCAGTAAATTTTGGGAAGCTGGGTTATTGTAGTAAAAGGTAATCCAAACAGTTAAGAAGTATACCTGATTATAAATAGATGAAACTCACTAAAGAATGAAGAGTGATTACTTTTCTACTTTATAGTTCTGACTCAAGTAAAATAAGCTCATACTTTTTTCATTTTTGTTGGGTTTTTTGAAACAAGGCCCTACTATGTATCTCAAGCTGGGCTCAAACTCATGGCAATCCTCCTGCCTCAGCCTCCCAAGTGCTGAGATTACAGGCATGCATTACCATGTCCAGCAAGCTCATACTTTTAAAGAATGTAACAAATTCAAATAAGGGATAATAGGATTAATATTTAGTGTTACTGATAAAAAAATTCTACTTTTCTTTGAAAAATAATAAGAAGCAGGCTTGTAATATTACAAGGGCAAAAACAACCAGAAAAGTATCATGAAAGGCCAGGAATGTTACTCAACGGCACCATACCTTCCTGGCAAGAACAAAGTCCTAAGTTCAGTCCCTAGTACTGAGAGAGGGGTAATGTCATGGAAATCAGTTAATGTCAGTTTTAGTTACCAACGCTTTAGAACTTGGACACATATCATCAGGGAAAGGATACCTGGAATTGAATTAATGAACTCACTATGGAAGCATAGGACACAATACTTTCATTCTATGCAAGATCTTATAAAACAGCAATGAAAGAGAAGATGAAAGGATGGAGTGAAGAAGTTAATACGACACACAGATTTAACAGAGTTCCAATGGTTGACAGAGAAAGGTCTAAGAAGGGAATGATTATAATTTACTTGAAATAATGCTTCTTTTTACATTACTACAACATTTTTTTTTTTTTTTACCTATTTTCTCCTCTCAAATTCACTACAATTTCTAGGGCAGAGATTCTTAATCAGAGGGCTAAAGATCAGGCTCTCTCAGAATCAAATTAAAAAGCTAAACACCCAATAAACACATACTTGCAGGACCCCGTTTGGACTCCAGCTTAGTAATTTACATTGTCTAGTCAAACTGGTATTGAGAGGCCCATTTCACTGATGAGTAGAGAGAGATCATCAGACCCTGACCCAACTTTGCTTAGCCAGTAACTAATAGAATCTACAACTGAACCTGTCAAACCGTTAAACACTTGTTTCCAAGCCAAAGTGATATTGCCAAGCCTGAAGGGAAATACATGCTTCCTCTTTTCCTATAAAAACAATGTAAGATGTACACAGGCACACGACGATAGGAGAGGAGGATGACTGGTCTGCAGAGAGCCACCCTTCCTGCAAAGACAACAGTGACAGGGTTAAGGGAGCCTCACTTCCAAAAACCATGCACAGTAGTGTGTGTGGTTTGTCATGTCAGTTAACGTGTAATGGTGGGAGTCCATGAGGAACCTTTAGGGGGTGGAGCCTCGTGGGAGGAACACTGGGGAATAAGTTCTTTTCTGGGATGCCTGATCAGTTCTCGGGGAAGGGCTGGTGTAAAAGCAAGACTGGACACCTCTTAGACTCTCCATGTTTCCTTCTAGCCACAGTATCTTTCCTTTAAGACACATATGCTTCCATCATGATGTCACCTGTCTTAACATCCTCCAGAGAGTGCCCTGATCCTGGACTTTACCCAAACCTGTGAAAATTTTTAAAAGTCTTTTCTTTAAAGTAGCCAACCTTGATCTTCTTTCTAGTAGACAAACAATAGACTAACACAGATATTAAAGAGGTGTTTGCAGTGAACTACAAACGCTACAGATGTGTTTCTACACAGAAATCTATCAAGCAGTCTAAGGAGGGAGTGTCCACGGTTTTGCATCTCCTTCTACACTGTTTCCTGAGAGCACAGCTAAGCTGTGGCTAAGGAAATGAGGGAGCAAAAAGCAAACTTGGCTTCTGCAGATCCCTCGAGGCATTTCTGCAGAAACTCAAGGGGCTGTGGAGACTGTGCCCTCTCTTACAGACTAACACATGATTGTGGGCATTTCCCTGACTGTGAAGGTTTCCAGTCCATTACTGTGGGATCTGTCTTAGCCCATCACTTACTTACTGTTGTGAGTAGTAGACACTAACTGGAGTAAGGATGTGAACTTTACAGCTGGAGATAAAGATCCACACATGAATCTGGATAATCCTATGTCCAGCAGCTTAAAACACAACAGTTTTGGATGGCTTAGCAGTACTTGATTCTCTTATTCCCTATCTACTTCAAAGCACTAGGAAAAACTTGTATACAGAAATTACTATAGAACTTGTTTGAATTTGATCAGTCTGCTGAAAGTATCTTAGGGAATAGCTACCCAATGAATTTACCCCTTTTCTCCATTTTTATGGCAAATGCACCAACATAGTGTTATAAACTACTGAAGTTGGAGTCCTGGTAAAGTTTTTGCCAAACTATGTCCTTGGTGGGAGCTGCTAAGCCCCTAAGAAAACTGCTGGCAGACTAGCTGAGACAGCCATCTCCAATCTGAGTCTCCACAAAATTCAGCAACCACAGTTTTTTAAACCAGATAAATCTTTTAAAATATGCCTCACTTATCCTCACTTCCACTCACGCCACACCCACTCCTCCACTTCTGTGCATCTGCCACATTCTACATGAAAACTTCCGAGAGTAATCTCTGGGAAAAAGAAAATTGCAAAGTACTTCTCCGCATGGCTTCCACTGTCTTCTACCCATGGGGTCCTTCTTCTCAAGCAACATGAGCCCAAGGCTTGTGTGGCTTTGTCTTTCTTTTTCTCGTGTCTAGAAACTCACAATACATTGTGTGCACATATGTGTGTGTGTGTCCTGAGGCGTGTGGACACACGTGAAGATTTACTGAACGGCTCCTATGCCCCATGCACTGTGTTACCTAGACTATTGCTTTCTATCTTCTTAAGGTCTCTACCCAATAGTCATGATTTTCCTCACTCTACAAATTAGAAAACAGGAATTTAGAGAGGCTTGACCAAAATCACAGTGAGTCACCTGCAGGGCTGAAACGCAAACCCGAGACTTACTGACTTGAGAGCTAAGGCAATGACTGGGCTACAAATAACCACACCGTGGAGCAGACCATGCCAAGTCCCAGGAAAGATGCTCAGAAGAGTATGAGACCCTTTTTTTTCCAGGGATGGGAACAGACTGGAGGGAGAGTAAAGATAATCGTGAAGAAGGTACAGAGCTGCAACCTGACAAGCAGAGATACAAGGCAATCACTACATTAAAGATTAAACTGTGCTCACCGTGATATCCTCCCTAAAACAGGAAAATGGACCAATAAATCACATTCAGTGAGATCTGCATCCTTGACGCTATTTCATGTACTTATTTTTTAAAATGTAACATTTGTTCTGGAAACCTTCAATAAATATTTATTGGAAAAGGGGGAAAGAAGGGTGAGTCTGACAGAATTTCTTAGAATATTTAATGAGCTCAAGCATACTGCTCCACAGGCTGTCTGGTATCACAATGCAGGTTAGTAAGTCCTTTTCGTAACTAACAATCTTTATCATGTTGTAGGTATTCACTACTCAACTCTAAGTCTCTATGTGCACCTCACATCCCAAGCAACCAGCCCAAATCACTATCTTATTGGTTATACTTCCAAATGAAGTCAGATTTTCTTTTTAATCTATTTACTTGTACAAAGGGTTTTTCTTTAGAAAATACTTTCATATATTAAAAAGGCCAAATTTATAAAATACACTCATTTACAAAGATGAGAGAAAGTATCTACTTGCAAAGCAACATGAATAAAAATACAAAGGCAAACTTGATGTTTCAGTACGTTACTGGACCTGCTTCTAAGGGAAAGTGTTTCTCTGAGAAATATGTTAGCAGAGAAAATGAGCCAGTTGTAATATGCCTGAAGCAATGAAAACCTGTTTCCTCCTTTCCTTCTTGTCCTTTTTAAAAGACAACTTGTCAGTGAGACTTTTTTTTTTTTTTAAATAACAGCATTCATCTTTATGACAAACATTTGCCAAGGGTGTGGGGGGAAGAAGAAAGGAATAAAAAGGCAAAGCCGGTAGGAAAGAGAGAAAACATCAAGACGCCATCTGCTGACAAAAGAGAGGAGCAGAAAACTGACAGCAACGTTTCCAGACTAGCAAGTTAAAGGGAATCCAGCACATCTTCTCACTCATCCTCATGAAACAAAATTTTTTACACTAAAAATATGTGAAATTAGTTTTGTTTTTCCCTGTGCACTGTCCATGTCTTGAAAAATGATTATAAATCAAGTTATACATCATTCTCCAACTATAGACAGAATTATATTCAAAACTATTTTATGCATTAGAGTAGTAGGACACTAAATATAACAGGTAGTATTCTACTACTATACCTCAGTTTGTGCAGGCAAAGCCACCTAAGGGATTTCTTTGGCTAGAAGCAGTCATCTAAGCTTTAAGCAAACCTGAGACAGAAGACAAGCAAAAATTGAAAGGCAGTCTTTTACAATCCAAATTGTGCTACTTTGTTTCTTACACTAAAAAAAAAAAAAAAAAAAAAAAAGCATAACTATTGTCCCCTTATTATTTGGTTATGAAAATGGGTTTATTTTTGCCACAAAATAAAAAGAAATAAACAGTTACCCTAATTAGTTTGTTCCTTTATTATCTACAAATAGGATGGTGGACATGACCTGTCACTGATTACAAGATAGCCAAGCACAGCACAGCAGCTTGTAAGAAAGAAGTCAAGGTGTGTGGTCGGGATGAGATCAATATCCCTGGCTGGAGAAATGGGGGGAGGATGTCTACCTGCACGCACATCTTTAAGAATTCTAATACACTGGTATGTCTCTGCCTGTCTGTCTGTCTGTCTCTCTCTCTCTCAGAATTAAACATAGGACCTTCATATTCACCTAACTCTTGAGTCTCTTTTTATAATTTTAATTTTGAGACGGATCTCACTAAATTGCAAAGTTACCTAACGTGGGCTCAAATTTTTGCAGGAGTCCTGGAATTAAGGCATTTACTGTAACTGACTTCTTCTCTTGTCTATTTCTTTATTGAACATGCTCAAATTCCCACATGGGAAAAGATATTTTAGCTCTACCAGTAGCTTCTTTAAATATCTCTATTTTCAGTATACAGCATTTCTGAGCATCAAAGAACTATTTGGACACTGGACACCTATCAGGCACCACAGGGCAGGTCACCAGGGGATGTCACTGTGCTTTCTAGGCTGCACCACCCTGAACAGGGGTCATCTCAGGGTACCAGGGCTGGGGCCTGGGGACTGTCAGTTCACAACATTAATCACTTCAAATTATTTATTACCATTATTGAACCTACCCATTATTTTCATTTAGCTGTCTACACTGTTCTGTTTAGCTATTTCTGTATCAAACAGAAATTAAGAAACACTGGTTTTGCTTTTTGATTATGGCCATAGGCACCAGTAGAGAAAATAATGCCCTTTTCATCAGATGGAGACAACTATGCAATTCTTAATGAAATTATATATAATTTTAAGGAAATCCAGTGTTGAGTTAGTACAGACAGATCTTAAGACCACTATTAGCCATGGTAACTAACAATAGATGACATTTTCTGTTCTTGCCTCCAGTTCTACTCCAAGCAATGTTTTAGAGGCAGGGAAATGGAGGTTTCCTGTATAGTAATAGATCTTTCTCCAATCTCACCTGCTGTCTGATGCTGAAAAGCCACTGCCATAGACACACAGCCAACCAGTGCTTGTTACTTTCCTACTGGCAAGACATCTGGTCTTGTACCTGTTGCTGCACCTTAGTCACCACCAGCAGAAGGCAGATGAATGACACAGCTATCTACCAGGCTTATGAGAAGGCTGCCCTGGAGTACATTGGCCATGAAGACACAATATGTGTTGTCTGGTGGGGAAAAGGTGCTAAAAAGTTTTTCCACAAGGCATTGTATGAACTGGGCTTTCCAAGATGCCTCAGCATGGTGACGGGGCATCCCAGAAAGATGAAAGAGCACCCTGGGTAGAAGCTCGGCCAGAGAACAAGCTCACAAGGGCCAGCAGGCTGTGTTCCTCAATCCTGTGCTGCAATGCAGTAAAACAAAAAACAAAAACAAAAAAATGTTTTTGCTCCAAATTATAAATCTTCATACTATCTCAAAAGTCACTTGATAGAAATCTGTTTTCTGGCTCCACAGGAGCTTCAGAGATGCCACGCCCTTGTGTGCTGCCTCAGTGATCTGACCCCAAAAGTAGTCACAGAAAATGTTCATCATTACTTATTAAAACCTTCCGGTTTCTGGCAGTGGGGGAGGGTTCGCTGATTTTATTCTGTCATCTTTTGCATGTTTGGTTTTGTTTAAACTTATTCTCAGTGAACACTGATTGCTACCGTCCAGCTGCTGAAGCATCTTCTCTGTGTAATTCTACGGGAGATGAGAGACTAACACAGAAAGAAGTCTTTGAACTGTACCTGGAGTTTGTCACTGTAAGATTTTTCCTGGCTTTTTAACAGAAACAAAGCATTATTATGGCTTTATGATATTGTTCTTCTTCAAGCTATGAGGATGGCATGAGATCAGATGCAGAGTGCACATGTTGAATACAGCAACTTCAAACACAGACATGGCAACACAAAGCCTGGTTCTTATCAATAAACAGGAAAACTGCTGATAGCATTTTGCAAAAATTCTAGAAAAATACTCGTAATGAAGTTCAAAACTATTTGACAATAAATAAAACAGAAAAATTTCCCACAGCAACAAAATGGGCCAATTTCACTTACCAACTGACCAACAACTAACTTCATTCACCATAAGGAAAAGAAAACCTAAACCTAAAGCAAAATAATTTGGTTTCTAACAATATCAACACTGTAGGCCTTACTAAAAGCTTCCAAAATAGCCTTTCCAACACTGAACTTCATGAAGAGCAGACAGGCATTCTCTCTTGTATCTAGTGACTATTCTAAGCAGCTAGCACCCTATAAAATTTGGGCAAAGCTGAAATACTCTCTGCTTAGTTGTTTGTCTGTTCACTGCTTAGCAGTCACTCAAAAAAATCACTTCCTCCATTTGCCTGCACCGGAAGCTTATTTCAAAATCATTCTTAGCCACACAAACAAAATACTTTCTCCAAAGAGTCCGGAACTGTAGCCTGGCTTTTCCCTGTGGAAGTCCTTCTCTTAAGTACAGGAATGCCTCCATGTCTCTGGAGTTCCCTCTTTTGCTCAATTTACCCATTCCAAATGCCTGGCAGTAGTTTTGTTCTGATGCCATCCAAGTCTGGAGATAACATAAGAAAGTCTTGAAATTAAGGAACTAACTCAAGTAATTTCCCCTGAGTTGACTGATTACATATTATGAGGTCGTAGCTCCAGGATCCCTGCTTGCTGGGTATTTGGTCTCTAGCAAGTAACTTAACCTTTCAGAGCCATTGTTCGTCCCACTTATAAATGCAAAGGTAGAAATGGCCTCAAAAGGGTCTTTCAAGGTTTAAAATTCTGCACCTCTGACACACACAAGCAACATGCACTGAATTTTAGAGAACGCAGACTTAGCAAATGAAAATCAAACAGGATGCCAAGAAAAGTACTAGGCTTCTGGATTCAAATCTTGCATTTTCCCAGGAATTCAATCTACTCAAACAGATATTTCTAAGACCGTTGCTAACTGCTTTTTAGACAATTTAGGAAGCAGTTCCATGAGTTAATGTTTTCTTTTTCAAAAACAGATGCCACTTTCACTTCAAGTGAGCTACAAAAACGGGGTTAAATAAAGTTAGATCAACGTCTCGACATCTTAGACTCTCAAAGTGCTAAGTGTGCACTGTGAGTTCCCAGAAGGGTTACTGAGACACAGAATTTTCCCAGACTTATTTGCCACCAAGTCCTTTCTCTTAAGGCAAATCCTGCCGATCCAGTGTTCCCAGGAACACACTTAGAGATTGCTGTGCTCACCAATTAGTGCTCCACTCAGGAAAGAAATGAATGGACTGTGTAGGGTCACTCGGGCACCACAGAAGAAGCCTTGGCTGCAGATCAAGATCCCCGTCTCCACGGCAGGCTCTGCTGCCAGCTTGCTGTTGGCACTCCTCAGACCCGCTGGGCCCCACCTGCCCTCATCGCCATCAGCTGCCAGCCTCCTCCACTCCAGCTTCCAGCCCCCAGCAGCACAGCAACAGCGCTTTCAGGTCTCTGTGCACCCGTGTCTACGTGTTACGAAGATGCTGGCTGCACAGGCCGCTCCCACGTGACAATCCAGACAACTTACAGAATTCATTCCACATTATCATGCAGTGAGTAGGTATAAAGTTCTGGAGTTGGTACACCATCAAAGTCTAAGAAATTCCAGGTTTTCTTGCAATTTTCTTTGATGTAGGTATAAAGAAAACGAGCCAGAATGATTTCTCTTCAGACTATTCTGTTTCCACAGAAATGTTCTAATTAGC
>PVIR01038333.1:0-14611 GCA_004026965.1 Petromus typicus
TGAGCACAAGTAAAGGAGTGTGTTCCCTGTACCATTTCATCTTATGAAGGTCCAGCCCTGGGCATGGGACTCGCTGTTCTACATCCTACCCAACTCAGTCAGATTCATTTCCACCCTTTTTGTGTACATTGTTTTTTCTAAATATAAAACTAGGGAAACCGATGTTCCCACTATGACAGCCAAGTCTCTCTGAAAAATTTCTACTAGGACAAGCTGTATGTCTTAAACGCATAATACAAGGTGAGCAAAAAAGAATTGTAGTAGGAGAAGCATTTTGTGAGGGAGAAAATCAAATTTAAGAGCAGAAGTAATTCCTTAGTTTTCTCACTGCTGAGTTAGTTATTCTCCCCCCACCTGTATTTCTAGTTTTCGCTCATCTGATTTCCTGGCTTCTGTCTTTAGTATAGTTGTTGATGCTCAACTTTGTTATTTTTATAGTTTGCATTCTTTTAATCTTACTGCTTTGTTTACAGTGTAAGACACTCTGAGGAGGGGCTGATGTACACAGGGATCTGGGCTTTCTGATTCAGCATTCATTCTATCAACTGTTTATGAAATTACTCTGCCAATATTTAGTGAGTGATAACCTTGTCTTCTTGTGCAAATATTTGGCTTATATTTTTGAATTAAACTTATTAAAGTTGGCTTGAGGAGTTGATGGTTTATTGTAGAAAGCATGTATTAAATAATCATGACGAGGTATCTATAAATATAAACTGAGAAAATTCTCTAGAAAAAAATCAATAATTAGATGGTTCTGTGACATATATCCAAACAGCGTGGATATGTTTAATTATGAGATTTCTTGAACTCTGAGGGTCCATTTCTTCTTTCATGAAATAAAAATAATTATACTGACTACAGTAATGGTTTGTTATGAGATAAAATGTGATACCATGAATGAAATAACTAGACAATACCTGGAAAATAGTGAGATCTCATTAATGTGAATATTCACTATTATTGTCCTACTAATGACATTTTAAAGCAGTCCTAATGGGATAAAGACAGTCATTTTAGAATTAGAGTGATACGTAAGTGATCTGTTCCAAAATAAGTGAGCATTTTGAATCAGGCAAGATACCTCAGGGTTTTATGTGTGTTCATTTCTTTGTGGAATGAGACAAAAAATTTCCCTAAATCTTTGTTTGAAGGTCTACAGCTCAAAATGAGTTACAGATCATTGTCTAACTCTTCAGAAGACACAAAACAACCAAAACACTCTTGTGTTACTTGTCTCTCATTGCTGAGACAAAATACCTGACAACCAAAGTTTGAAAGGAAGGAGTTTATTTGGCATACAGTTCAGAGAGGTCTTAGGTCATAATCAGCCAACCCGAAGGCTGGATGACAAGCAGGCATGGCATAGCAGAAACAACATGGTGTGTGCAAGGCAGCAAGGGTCACAAAGGAGAGTCAGTGACGTGGACACCATAGTAGCAACAGCAACAGGGAGAGAGAGTGCTTTCTGCCTCTTTTATCCAGTCCAGTTCTGGTTGTATTAGAATGGTACTAAACCTCTCACTCACGTATAGCAGTTTAGTAATTGCACTCTCTTAACCCCAGTATCATACATTCCAGATTCAACTGTCTGTGAAAATAAATTCCCACTTGGTTTGCATGAGGGTCTGAGAAAACATCTAAACGCAAGCCATGACAAATCTTAAACAATGTGTTATTAATAACATTTTATAAATTTTATAAATTTATCGTTTCCCCCTCTCACACATGTTACCTCTGTGTGTCTTCAGAGTGTTTGTTTATTTATTTATATTTATATATATATATATATATAGAGAGAGAGAGAGAGAGAGGTTTTATATATAGAGAGATCTTTTATATATATGTATATATATATATATATATATAGAGAGAGAGAGAGAGAGAGAGAGATAGTATGACTATATATATATTTACTATTATGATTTAGGTCTTTTGAGGGAGGGTCTCGTAGTTTTTCTTATATGAAAGATGTTGTTTTCTGTACATTTGTTTGAAGGAGTCTCATGAATTCTTATTTATAAATTGTCATGAATTTTCTATTTATACAGGCCTATTGGATGCAAACCAAGAAAGTTGATCTTTTCCAATCTCTATGTCTTGTGCTACTTTTTTGTTGTTACGGTAGGAAAATGCTTCATGATGATGTAGAACAGGGCTGTGACTGTCTGTATATTTCCTTATTTTTTAACTTTATTATGAATTCTCCCACCATCGGAATCTTTTCATTATAAACAAGCAACCAATTTCTGACGAGATTGGGCGTGTTCAGGGTGGTATGGCCTTAGACTAGCAACCAATTTGTGATTCATTGAAAGTAATTTGACATGACTTGATTCTGATTTTTTGTCATATTCTTACATAAACTCTTAATGTGAATGCAATTATCATGTGTATTCATAATGTACCAATAAAGATAATCTTTTAAAAATGTAATTTGAATCCCACAGAAAAGAAATGGTCACATTTTTGTTCACTAGTGTTTAAGTTCTCTTTGAACAGTGACTCGGGCGTGGAATGTACCAAGTGGAAGTTCAGTGGACCAGAAAAAAGAACAGAAAGCAAAAATAGAGACTGAATACTAGCTAAAGTGTAAGCCTGTTTATGTCTATCATCATTACTTAGTATAGATGTGCATAACTTAAGATAACTTTTAATGAAAAATGTGTGAAGCTTCTTTCTCTCTTAAGGATGAATTTGAAGATAGCAAGATTTTATGAGGTTTCATAATCAGTTGCAATTATGTTCTGCTCAGCAACTCTGTGGCAGAGTACACACCTCTTTCTTGGTTCACGTATATTCTACCTCAATCGTTATTTTATTCATAGAATATGAGTTCAAGGCAAGGAACTTGTCTAATACTTTTAACTATATAAGCCAGAAATGCTTTTGTGTTGATTTTTATGTTCTCCTTCTGAGTGGTCTTGAATATGAGTATAATCAGGTCCATGGTCAACCAACTCCTGTTGCCTTCTAATTTCAGAGAGAAACATTTGGCCTTGAAAGTCATACATTCTTCTTCCTGGGTTTCTGTGGGAAGTAGTTGAAGATGTTTCACTGGGTATGTTAAAAACTGAATGCTTTCAACTGCTGATAAAATTGCTGAGATCTCATAGGGTCTCAACATGCTAAATAGACAGCTATGTTCCCTTTTTCTCTGCCTTTGTGTGGCGCTATGATAGCTGGGAAAATATAGTAAAAGTAGAGATGAACATAAAAATGGCTTATGAAAGGATAGATCCTGGCAAGTTTGTGACCTAAATAGATAAAAAGTGATTGTTATGTAAATAGAAGGGAAGAATGAAATATTAGAATATCCTTGATATTTGATATACTTTATATGCAGAACCTTAAAAGAATAGAGTGCCCTTTAAGTTACTACTTATGCACATACTTCCCTGTTAAATTATCAAATTTGTAGTTCTTAAAACTAATAAAAGCTTCAATGAATAATTCTGAGATATTTCAACATGAAAGAAACCATTTGTTTTAAAATATAATACATTCCCCGCAAAGATCATTTAAACTAATATTTTGCTTTCTCTACTATATTGGACGTCAAGGATATAAGAGTCATAATCATTTATATTTAATTCATCTAAATATTGTGTGTGTGTGTGTGTGTGTGTGTGTGTGTGTGTGTGTTGCATGGGAATACATTAACCTGTTAATTGTAGTGTGTACCTTCTAAGTGGAACTGTAATTTCCCTACTGCTTTTACCTTTCTAAAGTTTACTTTTTGTATCTAAGTATACTAATAAATCTCACAATAAACAAGCAAGTTAGGCCTTACTGTGTTACCCTGAAATGTTTTATGACATGAAAGACCACAAAATACACACTCATTTGTGAAGCAATGTAAATATCTGGATCATTGAAAAATCTGTTAACTTTACAATACTTGATTTTGTTCAAGTTGGTACTGAGGCTTTCCAATAGAAACAAAGTGTAAACTTGTGCATGATTTTATATTCTTAGCTAGCCACCTTTTGAAAAAGTAAAGCTAATCAGGGCAAAGTATTGAATGTCTGTAACCTCAGTACTCTGAACCAAGAGACAGGAGCATCGTAAATTCAAACCTACCTGGGTTACTCAACCAATTTGCCAGTCCTTGTCTTAACATTTTTCAAAAATGAAATAAAAGATGTAGTTTACTGTTAAGGTTCTAAATTTAATCTCTAGTACTGATCCTTGAAATATTAAAATTAAGTTGCTTAGTATTTAAAGTTATTTTCTGAACGTATATAAACTATTATCTCAACTTATACTCAATATAAAAATTAATGCAATATTTCACGTTGTTTTTCATGCTAACTCTTAAAAATCCTGTAGCATCTTTTATACGTAGAGCACATGAAAGTATCCTGCTCAGCAGTCGTCTGCAGCAGTGACTACCAAACTAGACAGTACAGGGGTACACATAGTTAGTTACACACCAGTGTAACTCCTGACTGCTCTGACGGATGTCAGGAGGGAACTGTGTCCTCTTTCCTCAAAAACTTTTAAGCATCCACCATGTCTTTTCTCATTTTCTCCAGCAAGTGTCAGAAAATAAAGAAATGTGCCGTGGAGATCCAACATATTTTAATTAATAGCTATAATTATGAAGAAGAGAACTCTACATTTTCCTTTGTAAATTTCTTTTAAGTGGAAGCGGCCGAACCTAGAAATACTCCAAATAATACTGATATTTAGTGTTATTCATTCCCCTCAGGGCTAAAGAAAGAAATTAAAGCCTCCATTTAAAATATCCAGACAATATTCTGAAAAGCACTCTACTTAAAATAAGAAAATAGTGTATTTTCTGGAAAATCTACTACATTTGACCATATAAAATGTCAATAATTTCTTTTTCTAAAGGTATGAATTAAGTAGACAGTAATTACAAAAAGCACCATTTTATGGTCCACGTGCATTGCTGACATTTAATTCATACCACAGACTGACTTATCAACATTAAAAATTACATAATGTATAAATATGTATGTATGTATGTATATATCACATTACCATGTCAGTGTGTAGAATTTAAGCTTTTTCTATCAATTTTGAAAAAAAAACAAACAAAAAATAAATGAAAAACTATTGGCAGGTCCCATTTTGCCTGCAGGCCATAGGTTGCTAACTGCTGCTTTAAATTTATGCAAATTCTGTCATTGAAGATGCATGCATGTCAAATAAAAATACCAATATATTGAAGAAGAAAACACTAATTTGTTGAATCTTATCCCTATACATTTTTAAATATGAAAGTGTCAAAACAATAGATTTATATAAAGTAAATGACACATATTTTTATCAATAGAATATGGAAAACATTAAATATTAATCATTTTATATTTTGACAAACATTCCTTAGTTTGTGAATTTGCGACAAATGCACTGAAAGATCTGAACAAAAATATTCGTAACACCTTTGCTGATATAATGAAAACAGTGATAGAAACTTACTTATCCATTAATAATATAATACATGAAAACACTGGTATATTCACATCCTGTAAATTATCATCAGTCATGAAAATGAATCATAATAGGAACAATTCATAAAAAGGACTGTTCATATTGAAAGAAAATATGTTCTAAAAATGTAAAGCACGGAGAAGAATTGAAAATGTTCAAGGCATATTATGTACATGTACTAATTTCCCAAAACAAATGTAGCTATTACACGTGGTAAACATACACTAATAACAAAATGAGCTAAAGTCTAAAAAATAATGTTAAAAAAAGTAGGCCAGTGCCAAGAAAAATACCACGTGTTCCTTCTTATGTGTGGAAGCTAAAAATGGAATTTGTAGGAGAAGAGACAGGGATAGTGGTTATTAATGCTTGGGGAAGCTGCATAAGAAAATGGAATAGATAAAAAATGGTAACGAGGGGCCGGGGATTTAGCTCAGTGGTTCCTGCGCCTGTCTTGCAAGAGCAAGGACCCAGTTCAATCCATGGTTACCACATAACAATACTGGGCGTGGAGACTTACACCCAGCAGCAACCAGTACCACATCCCACAGTGCCGGGTGTGGTGGCTCACACCTGTAATCCCAGCACTCAGGAAGCAGAGGCAGGAGGATTGCTGTGATGTGAGTTTGACGCTGAGCTCATGGCCAACCTGAACCACAAAGCGAGACAAAAAAAACCTTAAAAAAAAAACGGTAATGATAAGGGATGTGATTTCATAGAAGGAATAACTTCACATATTCAGTAACAGGAAAAATACAGCTGATAATTGAATAATTCAAAATAGCTAGTTAAAAGAATTTTGAGAGCTGTCAACTTATAGACAGAAGTACTAGATACACCAATATGTATTGTAATGCCGCATTGTAACCCATAAATATGTATAATTACTACATTTAATTGAAAATAAAAATGTGTTTTAAAAGAGAAAATTGAAGATACTTTAATAAGAAGGAAAGATATGAAGTGATTGTCAAGGGAAGCAAATACATTATGTTCTATTTGAGAAAGCCTTAAAAATATAATTTGCCTGTATTTTTTACTTCATGTAGCTGGTTTGTATTTAATTTATAATTTATAATTTCATTGCATTATAAAATATGGGTAACATCATTTAGATTTTCACCAGTAATTAAAAATGCAAAGCAAGGGCTGGTTATATAGCTCAGTGGTTCCAGCTCCTGTTTTGCAAGCACAAGGGCCTGGTTCGATCCCAGTAATCACATAACAATACTGGGTGTGGAGACTCACCCCCAACAGCAATCAGTACCACACACCACAGTGCTGGGCGTGGTGGCTCATGCCTGTAATCCCAGCACTCGGAAGGCAGAGGCAGGAGGATTGCTGTGATGTGAGTTGGAGGCTGAGCTCAGGGCCAGCCTGAACTACAAAGCGAAACCCTGTCTCAAAAAAAAAAAAAAAAAAAAAAAAAAAAAAAAAAAAAAAAAAAAAAAAAAAAAAAAATGCAAAGCAAAAGTAACACAGTTTGATTCCATTTACATTAGGTTTTAGGTTTATAGGTATACTATACTTGCATAGGTATGTACAGTGTATTAAAAATATGAAGAAACAACATGAAACAGACTACTATGAAAGTCCAGATAATAAGTGAGGCAAGGAAAGTGACAATACAGGGAGTGCTCTGAAGGGGAATCCCTCTCTTGGTCTGGATGTTGGTTGTAAGGACACTTTCTTTATAATTCTTCCTTATCCGAGATATTAAGTTACATATAATTTTCCTTATATACTTTATACTGCACAATTAAAATGGTTTCCCATGTATTCATATTTGCTTCATTAAAATTCACCTCATTTATTTCATATTATTATGTATCTCCTGTCACATTGGCAAGTTTTCATTTGTGTAGGAACTTAGTAACTATATCAGCTAAGTCTTCGGTGAGATGTTTGTGAAAACCTTAAAATGCCCAGCGCCACGCTTATGGCCCTGGTGGGGATCAGGAACCACTAGATATTTCATATCAGATTGTGGTTTTCATGGAAGTAATTCTAATAGTATTCAAAGTAATAATTGGGTATTACAGTTGATTGTAGCAATGATCCCTCTATATTTTATTGTATCACTCTTTCTAATCTTTCACAGCAGTATATTATTACATCAGTATAATGACTTCCCAGGTCATAAACATGTTGTTTATTTAGAAATAAGCCCAAGCCTAGATATTTCAAGAGTTATGTTCAGTGTCAAGCATGTGAATCCTGATTGAGTAACCCTGAGAGCAGTTTTGGATAACTTTTCACCTAATAACACTTTACAGTTATTATTACATATACATATTGAAGTAAGGAAAAATTATATTCATGAGTTGTACTTAAATAAGGCTTCAAATATATACACATATGATTTTTATCAGACTGTTAAAGTATTCGTCTCAGTTGTTAATGTGGAAAAATATGGAAAATTATATAAGTCACAGAGGCATGAGGAGGAAATGAAGTTAACCATACTAAAACTTTAATGAGTCTTATGTCAGATATTCTAATGGTTATTTGAACACTACTTGATATATGTGTCATAAAACACAATTTTTACATTCATTTGTCAACATGATTAAAGAAAAGTTTTATCATTCAGTGAAGTTGATAGCATCTGACCACTTAAACTGATAAAGTAGAAGAGCTTTGTTTAAATCAGTGGCTGTCACTGGAGGTCAGTTTCTATGATGAGGAGATACATGACAATGTTGGGAGGTTTTCTGCTTGTCAAAACTTGGGATTTGACAATGATGCTAGTGGCATTTGATGGATAGAGAACAGGTATCTTTCTAGCCCTTTTGTGATACACAGGACAGTCAAGTGAATGACCTGGCTACAGGCTTAGCAGTGTGGAGGGCCAGTGACTCTATTTCAAAGGGACCCCAAATATGTGAGACACACATAACACAACTGACTCAAGAGATATGGAGATACCCTAACATTTTGAAGGCGTAAGTACTGTCTTCTAAAATGCTGCAGGCTCACTGTGTGTGGATGATGTCATAGCAAAAGTGACTGTGTATTCAGAATTCTTCAGTCTGGGCACTGAGTACAAGTACATTTTACTTCTGCCACTGAGATGCCACCGAGGAAAAATGGTTCGGAATTACTTGAGTTCATCCATCTTTATTGAACTCTGCTGTGTGCTAACCCTAATCTTGGCAGTTGGCAAAGAACATTTTTTCAGACCAATGGAATGAAATGTTTGCAATCAGATCAATCATAAATGTTACCTTTAATATGTGTTCTTTAAGAGTAGAACCAGGATAAATGTATGCAAATCACAAATTTTCATTTACCATAGCAATGCTTTTCTAGTTTTATATCTATCTTAGAATATAATCTACAACCCTCAGGATACAGCAAGTCCTTTGTGGATGGATATATTTATAGGGAAATTTAATAGACTATGTTTGGTAAGTATTTAATAAGAATTGGAGGACCGAATGGTGAAATACAAAAGTGGGTAGCTCAGATCGTGCCAGAAGTGGCAGCAGTTTTCTTGTGGAGATGAATGAAAAGTATGTGGATCATTGTTTAAAAGCTGTACTTCAAAGTGATGACCTGAGAATTAAAGCAAGACTGTGTGAACTTGGGACTCTGTGTGAGTGCTCGGGGTGCATCCCCATGAAACCTGCCCTGCACGCTGCTCTTCTGGACCTTCATTCTCCCTCCCTTGACGAGTCTTCTGTCTCCACCCATGGGCCCTGGGTTTCTCTGTGCTGTATGTAACTGTGGGTATTTCTCTTAGCTCATCTCATCAGGCATCATTCTCCCTTTATTCTTTTTCGCCTAAATTTCTTAGCCTATTTATCTCCTCCAACCACCACAGGCCTACCTGTCTTCTGAATCTATAACTTTACCCTTCAGAGATTTTTTCTTCATAGTTCAAATATCATTTCAGGATCAGTGATTTTCAAATCACATCATCTTCCTGTTAGGAAACAAAAGGGCGGGAGGTAGGGGGGAATCTCATGAATCTTTGTGAAGCTTTCTCTCTTCTCCCAAGTATTAGATCCAATCACCATGTCTTATATTTCATTGTTCATTGAGACCCTTGTTTTCAGTCTGGTCTTGTAAAGTCTTCTTCTGAATCTAGTTACTTTGTTGCTTATGTCTTGGATAACTGCTTCTGTCATGGAGGCTAAGCAGAACCGTGAGCACAGGCTCTGCAGCCAGAGATCTACACGAAATCTCCTCTTCTCTTATGCTGGGACAATTGAATATGTTGTCTTTGTCTTGTTTACTCATCTAGGAGGTGTACTAAAAAATATTGTGAGAGCATAAACTTAAAAAAAATAATTACAATAAAAGACACACTGCTTTATCCCATCATTCTTTCTATTTTCTGAAAGAGTTTTCCTTCACGTCTTCCATATCTTTTGCACTGTTGTAATTCTCTGGGTGGCCTGACTTGGTTCCAGATGTTTTTCTTCATGGTTATTTTGACTTTGGGGAAGAGCTAGAAGTTGCTTACACGATGCCACATCTAATCAGTAATATGGATGAAGACACTGTACGCTTTCCTGAGCCTACATTTTCATGGATGGCATTCTGCACCAGAATTCATTGAACTTATTTTTAATCACATTTTGCAAAAGCATTCATGACACAGGAATTCCAGACATGCTTCAGAGAGTGGCAAGAAAGATGAAATACATGTTTCAAGAAGGGTGGGGGGTACTTTAAGATGGATTAATGGCAATGTGTCCTTTATTTTAATATTTTAAAAATGTAAATATTCAAAATATATTGTGATCAACATGTATAAAATTGAGGTACTGTGTTCATTTCAGGGTGGTCAGGTTTAACTAAGTTATTGCATGTAAGTAATTTAAAACTTACAAATAATAAAGTGCAGGAAATGTTAACTACTGCAATTTTATTGTAGCCTTGCAATAATTCTTTGCTTCTAGTGATTTTCATATTGAACCAGGTAGAAACTTAGAAATAAACAGTCTGGGACTAATATATTTTGCCCATCTTTTTTAACCTGGTGAAATTGGAAGAGGCATCTCTGTTCACAGAACTCTAGTTTATAATGCATGAAAGATGGTATTAAAATTCCTCATCATGAAGAACCTTGATAATCACTTTCAGGGCACCTCAACATAAGTCTGTCCTTTGTAGTACACATCCACGTTGACCCATCCATCACCAGACGTGCATGTCTTGCTTACAACCTTGTCTCCTTTAATGTATGTTATCTTTCATCATCTCTTCCAGTTACTCTTCTGCATGTGACCTTTACATTTTCAAGGCTTAGCTCAGATCACTTCCCTTGTGTTATGGTTTGGAGCTACAGTGATTTACAGAGGCTTATGTGGAAGTGCAAGGAAGTGAAGTCACTGCCTGTGTGTTCTTGAAAGAGATACTGAGAACATCGTTTTCTCTGTTTCCGTGGTCTCTGGAAGATGAACTATGCATTTCTGCATGAATACTAATACCTACTCATGGCTTCCAATGGGGATGAAACAGTGGCCCCAAAGCAGTTTTTGTTTTTTTAAGTTGTTTATCTCAAGTCTCAGCAATGGAAACCCAAAGCATTCTGCCTGGCATACATGCATATCTCTCTGCCTTGGTATTTTTCTCCAAACCCATATTTCCTTGGATGTATTTTTCTTATATCCGGTAACCTTCGCAGCTATTTTTGTTACATTTGCATGGCTTGGCTCGTATTTCTTTTTGCACTGTGCCTACAAGCTTACCTGTTGGAATGAAATGGACTATGTTCAGATTACAGTTGTTAGCAAATTATTTACCCTTTGTAAGTTTCACTCACTCACCAGTTAAAGGTAAAATAATGATGATGCATAGGTCTTTTGTAAGGACTTTAACACCTATTTTTGCCTCAGTGTAATCATTTAAATAATTTAAGTATTTCTAAAAAACAGTGATCAGAATTGTCTGTGTTCTTTTCAACAGTTAAACTCTGGGAATGTTACAGGGTAGTGACTGTGTATTAGATGCTATGAGATTCTGTCGTAATTACTCTTGATTTAATTGCTGCTCTAATTAGGTTGCTTATGTCCAAAGCCCATTGAAAATACATATGATAAAGAAATCTCCATTGCCTGAAATGGTCCTACATTTCACTTAGGCAATATTTTAACCCGGTAGTAAGTTCAGAAACTGCTAATATCTATCACAAAACTCTCATGTGTCATGCAATGTGTTGCCTGCTTCTTATAGGCTCACAGACAATGCTAAGCATACTTTGTTTTAAATACATCTCTTCGAAGGCAAGACCATATTTATTATGTCACCATATGATTTAAATGCCAAGTCCATCTCATTGCTCATACTGAAAGGAATGTGAAGTCCTTACCCAAGAGCATTTCACGTTGAGAGAAAAACAAAAATGTTTGTGTCTGACCTGCGTGGCAGTAGATTGAATTTTCTGTCCTGTAACATCAGCCATTTAAAAAAATTGGAAGAAAAAAATAAATAACTATTAATCATTCTGGATATTTTAAAGTATGAATGCATGCTACTGATTCAAAATAGTAGCATTGTGCTACCTTGTTCAGACATAGGAATATTCAGTTCTTCGTAAGAAAACTAACATTTCACTTCTGTAACTTCTGAATCTCCTCCCTGCTGTTAAAATTCTCTGTATATATCTTACTTGTTTGCACTCTCCTTAAGAACAGGATTCATGTCTGACCTATCCCTAGATCAATATCAGTTACAACCATTACCATTGACAATAGCAGACACCCACTGGGATTTGCCTAAGATAAAAGGTAACGGTGTTACACAAGGATAAAAAGAAGGCCTATAGAATGTAAGGACAAGTAAAACATAAGGAGCTTCAGATTAGAATAGGTATTTTAACTCTGTAAAAAAAAAAAAAAATGCAAAACCCTTTTTCCTGCTTTTCTCTCTAGGTTTCTAATTGATTCATTCTTATCTCCTGAAACAAATCCCTTTTTCTTTTCTCTAGACAATATGACTGCTCTCAACAATGCCTGAGTTTTTCTCTTTATTAAAGTTATCAGGTAGGCAGGAAATTTCAGTGGCCTAAATGGTGTTAAATGTTCACGTCTAATCCAGTCACTTAATATTCCTCACAACTTTATGAAGGTGAATCCCAGAAAGTGGAATGTGTTTATATTTTTTAAAAAACACAAAGCAGATGAGAGGAGTTAAACCCTACTTTTACAGTATGTAATTTAGTGTTATAATCTCAGAAATCTGTTAGTAACTCAGGTGGTAAGAAAAAATGATTTGAGTTTGTTTGTTGATCTTGACATGAAAGTGTTTATTTACATGAGACATCTTTGGGCAGGAGTCATTTAATTACATTGCTGAAAATAGATCTATATTAATATAACAATTGTGTGAGCAATACTACATAAATATGTCATGTTCTAGGGATTGCTGGACTAAGAATTAAAAGGCTAGTATATTACGAAGTTTTGTTTAACCCCATAAGTAAAAATCATTTCTGTCATGAAAATTTTAAATGACGTTTTGAGCTTTTCTTTATCTCCAGAAATTTTTTTTTCTTATTTTTGTATATATTTCCAATAGAGATTCATCTACTAAATTTTCACACACTGATATTAATGTTTCTTGAGGTTTCCTTTTTGCTTTCCTCAAGTTTTCCCCCTCTCTTAGACATAAAAAAAATCCTTCTTTAAACATGATTATTTTTCTTCCTTTCAATCTTTAAGCACTTGCTGAATCTGTCATTAAAAGGAAAATGAAATACCACTTTGGTTAAATTCCTTTTGGATTGTTACAGATGTTTCATTATGTAAGTTTAGGTATTGAGCTCTTAGAAAACTTCAGGCTACTCAGACAGTTTTAGATCAGAGGACAAAATGAAGATGGTAACTAAGCAACATGACTCGTGTACCATTATTAAAAATGAAATACAAAGCCTTCCATAGTGCAGAATGATTCTTGACAGTTTTGTCTGGATTTCACTGTCATTGCTTACAAGAATGAGTAGGTTCGTTTGCCGAATTGATCAATGATTTTGGTGTAAAATGAGAAATTACTTACTATTTTAAAAGATTATGATTGTTGGAAAAGTATAAATTATCATGATTGTAGTCATGACAATTTAATGGGATTCCTTTAAAAAGTGTCCATAAACTTTTTTTTTTTTTGGCTTTTTGAGACAGGGTCTCGCTTTATAGTTCAGACTGGCCCTGAGCTGAGCCTCAAACTCACGTCACAGCAGTCCTCCTGCCTCTGCCTCCCAAGTGCTGGGATTACAGGCGTGAGCCACCACGCCCGGCACTGTGGTATGTGGTACTGGTTGCTGCTGGGTGTGGGTCTCCACACCCAGTATTGTATGTGGTTACCGGGGATTGAACCCGGGCCCTTGCGCTCACAAGACAGGTGCCGGAACCACTGAGCTATATCCCCGGCCTTCCATAAACATTTATGCATACAAAAATATACATATTACAAATTTTCACGTTTTTAAAAATAGCAATTTGATCCCAAATTTATTAGATACATTAAGATAACATCAAGCATGACTATTTATGTTTTTCAGATAGAAGAGTATTAAAAATTAAAATTTTGAAAGGCATACATTGGTTGAATAACAATTTCCTAAGAATGGCACCAAGATGTCGTCAACTATGGCAAACATTATTTGACATTATAGTAGATGTTTGATTCTGCAGTATTATCTGAGTAATTGTGATACATATGTTTACTTGAGGGGAAGTTGTCTTCTGTTTCAGGAATACATTGTTCAGCTGTTCCAGGATATGTGTACAATGCGTATGGGTATGTACCACCAAATTGTATAATATTTTCTGGAACATTTTGCTCAAGGCTAATGCACATCAAAATCACCTGGAAATCTAAAAATGCCTGTGTGTAGGCCCACCAGAAGAAGCTCTGGTTTGGTTGGTCTGGTTTGCAATTCAGACTTAGATAACATTTTTCAATTTCATACATTATTTCAGTGTGTACGCAGGAATATAAAACGTCATAGACAGTATTGTACAGATAACTCTTTAGATGAGGAATGAATTCATGGATATAACGGCTCAGTTGAAGTCAGTATAGTTAGGTCATTATATTAAAAACCTTAGAAATGCATTTATATATTGATTTTAATAAATTGAATTTATTGATACATTGTGACTATATCTATGATCACAGTCAACATTAAGAATTTGTA
>PVIR01038334.1:0-14768 GCA_004026965.1 Petromus typicus
CCCGAGTGCTGGGATTACAGGCGTGAGCCACCACGCCCGGCACTGTGGTATGTGGTACTGGTTGCTGCTGGGTGTGGGTCTCCACACCCAGTATTGTTATGTGGTTACCGGGGAATCGAACCCGGGTCCTTGCGCTTGCAAGACAGGCGCCGGAACCACTGAGCTAACTCCCCGGCCCTGTCACCATTCTTTTAGGAGACTGGTGGAAGTAAAAATCAATGCTGGGGGAAGGATGTAGTTCAGGGGTGCCACACCTGCCTACCAAGCACAAGGTCCTGAGTTTGATTCCCAGTACAAGAAAAAAAAAAAAATCAACGTCACAGGCTGCAGGTGTAGCCGAGTGATAGAGCACTTGCCTGCATGTATAAGGTGCACACACACATCCCCAAGACTGGAGGACATGGGGGCAGGGATTTCTCCTGCTTGTGTAGACATTCATAACAAGACTTTACGCAGTTACTAACACAACTCATGGTAGTAATGGGTAATTCTCTGATAATGGGAGTTCAGGAAACAACCACATGACTGGATAAAGAGCCAGGTAGCCTTCACCCCAGCAAGTCTCTAGAATGCTGACAAAAGTGCAGCAGCTAAGGATAAACCAAATCTAAGAACCATGCTCGGCTAGTTTTTGTGGGGATGAAAGACTGCTAACGCCAGAGCAGGTCAGAAGATGTAAGTCCTATTGGAGAAAAGAAAAGATTTGATACAAATGTCAACAACCAATGCTGTAACCAAACGATGTCTGGCTGCCTGAAAGAGAAACATGGGATAAGAAATATTTGTTTTCAGGGGATGACTTATTTTTTCATGTATAACAGTTTACATTTATGTCAAACAATCCACATCTTCTCATTTATAAAAGTCTACATTTATTTAAGTCCAAAAATCTACATTTATTCAAATATAATCACATCATCTTCTGCAATACTGTCATAACTCTCAACACCCTGAATTCTGGCCTGAATTTCTTGGGATTCTGTTTCCTAGAGGACCACTGGCCTCAATCTCCCACGTTCAGCAACAGAGCTCTTCTTGTCTGTGTAATTTGCTCATGGAGTATCGGCAACACAGTGTAGTCATTTTTATCCCATGAATTCTCCCCTCAAGTCACAAGCTCTCAGAGACTAGGCTTCAGAAAATATCTACTCAAGTGTTAATTGAAGATTACAGTAACAACAAAATGATGACAGTTAAGACTGATGGTCCACACAAAAGCAATGAAAAATTACAGGCATCAAAATTTAGAAGATGTGGGGCCGGGGAGTTAGCTCAGTGGTTCCGGCGCCTGTCTTGCAAGCGCAAGGGCCCGGGTTCGATTCCCCGGTAACCACATAACAATACTGGGTGTGGAGACCCCACACCCAGCAGCAACCAGTACCACATACCACAGTGCCGGGCGTGGTGGCTCACGCCTGTAATCCCAGCACTCGGGAGGCAGATGCAGGAGGATTGTGATGTGAGTTTGAGGCTGAGCTGAGGGCCAGCCTGAACCACAAAGCGAGACCCTGTCTCAAAAATCCTAAAAAAAAAAAAAAAAAAATTTAGAAGATGTTTATTTCACACAAGTGCATTGAGTATACTGAATTATACAGAGCTGTAGAACTCTGCCATGTTACTGGGCAAGATTTATAATACTCTTTTCCCCACAGTCGTTCACACATGTGCCATCCACTCAGCAACCCTCACGGGGATTGTTCTTTTAGGCCCTTCATTCCTGTTTATGCCAGCCAAATGAAGACTCACAAGCCATCTTTCATTTCTTAGACCAGGGTGACTGTCAGTGTGACTGACATTACACTCTTCAGTATACATTGAGTATACTGAAGATTCATATTAGACACAAGTGTATCTGGTCATTATCAAGTGCACATGTTATGTGTGCATCATGTCTGTTTTCTGATCATCCGGCATTATGTTAAGTTCATCTGTTTATGTACGTGCTTATCTCCTATTCAGAGGCACTCATATGGGTATTTACAAACACTTATAACAGGGCTGTGTATTTAGCTCAGTGGTACCACAGCTGCCTGGCAAGCACAAGTCCTGAGTTCAATCCCTGGTACCAGAGAAGCACACACAAATACTTATGATATATTTACCTTTAAATATGAATGTCAATAATAGTATTCATATTTTCATACTAATATTATTTTATAATCCAACATGAGTGTCAGGTGTAGCAACAAATGTACTAGAGATGTTCATGTGGCTGATGATCTTAACTGGGGCTCATTTTGGGGCAGGACTTATACTATAAGCATCCTCAAAAATTGGGTGAAGGCTTATTTTCTGGTTTGGTCTGATTTTCAAGCAAATATGTTATATAGACAGTGTTTAGGAATACAATTCAACTACTGCAATCAAGACACTAAGATCTGCAGATTAGGTAGGCATATGACTAGAGAGATTCTCCACATAATCTAAGACTATTTGCTCAGAAGTTCTAAACTGAAATAAAAGGAGCCTAGTAAGAAACTTTTCTAAGTCTGCTCTTCATTGCCATGACAAAGTATCTGAGATGAACAACTTAAAGGAGGAGAAGCTCACTGGGCTTCTGGTTTCATAAATTTCAGTTCATGGTTAACTGACTACAAGGCAGAACTGTCATGGTAAAAGGGCATGGTGGAGGAAAAGATGCTCAGCTCAAAACAGCCAGAAAACAAGAATGACAGAATCAAAGAAAGGGCTAGGAACAAAACAACCTTTCAAGGCCACACCTGGGATGGCCTGCTGCAACTAGCTAGGCCTCACTTGTAGTGTCTTCTGCAACACTGTCAATGCCCTCATGACCCTATCACTTCCTCAAAGCTACAACACTGAACATTGCTACCTCAGGGGCAAAATCCCCAACATGAGTTTTGAGGGAACATTATCACATCCCAACTGAAACAGACAGAATGTCTGTCTGTCTCGCCTATAATGCCTTCCCCTGCACCACACCAGAATCAAGACACTCTTGTCACTCGGGCATACATGGACAAACTTTATTCCCTCCTCCCTCTCAGAGTCCAAAATCAACAAAGAAATCCCAGAGGAGACCCTATGTTACAAACGTAAACAGATATCACAGGTTGTGAAGTTACCAGAGACTAGACCGTCACCCTGGTCTAAGAAATGAAAGATGGCTTGTGAGTCTTCATTTGGCTGGCATAAACAGGAATGAAGGGCCTAAAAGAACAATCCCTCTGAGGGTAGCTGAGTGGATGGCATATGTGTGAACGATTGTGGGGAAAAGAGTATTATAAATCTCGCCCAGTAACATGACAGAGTTCTAGAACCTTCTTTCCCCCCCAATGGTATAGTATGAAGGCAGAAGAAAGAGGACTATTTGGCATTCCTGGCCTTCAAAACACCATACCAACCTGCACCTCGTTACAACCAAAACCATGCCAGTATATATTTAAATTCTCCCCAATAAGAGTTCTGCCATATTGTATATAGACCTTGACTCCAGAAGTCAAGTTAAATTTCTTTTCTTTTACAGAAATTTAAATGAAAACATTTAAGTATCACTTATTAAGATCACCTTGGAATGAGATATTCTGTAACTATATTAGATATTCAACAACCTGCTGTAGTGTTCACTGTACCCCAGCTACTCCGGAAGGCTGAAGCATAAATATGAGGTTAGTCTGGGCCATACAGTGAAATCCTATCTTAAAAAGGAAATGGAAATGGGAGATCTACAGTTCCTAGTTATGTGAATAATGTATAGTTTCTATTTCAATGTCTAAAAAGCAAAACAAAATCATTTTGTAACAGTTATCTCTTTTTGTATAAACAGTACTACAATGCTGGGTGGCTTATAACAAATATTTGCTATCTCTCACAATTTTAGTGGATCAGGAATTTGACCTGATACATGATACTGGCTTGGAGTCTCTAACGGGTTTGCTCTCTACTCTGGTCAATGAAGACCTGACGAGGACGAAGGCCTCACACGTCCAAGCTGGTTTGCTCACACGGCTGCCCTGGGGACGCTACCCTCGGTCCTTCTTCAGATGCACCTTTCTATAGGGCTCCTAGGTGTTCTCGTACTGTTATGACCCTTCACAGCAAAGGGTACAAGACTTTGAGGAATAATGTCCTTTAGGTCCAACATTATACTTGGAAGTCACAAGTGCAAGAGGGAACTCTTTTATGGCATAAATACCTACAGTCCGGGGTCAACAGGAATCATTCTAGAGCTGGAGTATTATGCACATATCTAATCAGAACTACTAAAATCCACTAACAGTACACTTGTCTCTCAAATCCAACAGCATTGTCAAATCTTCTCACTCAGTAGCTATACTCAGGCAGTTTCCTTTAAAAAGTGATTATTCTGAAAAGCAAAACAACTATAGGCATGGAGGTATACACCTGTATTCCCAGTACTCAGAAGAATTGCAATGAGTTTGAGGCTAACCTGCGCTACACAGTGAGTTCAGGGCAGAGCTGAACTACAAAGTGAGACCCTGACTCAAAAAAAAAGGATTCATTTTAAAGCCAAGAATGGCAATGCATTGCTGTAATCCCAGCTCTCTGCCAGGCTGAGGCAGGAGGATCACAAGTTTGAGTCTAGCATGGGCAAGTTGGTAAGAGCCTCTCTACATGAGAGGAATGAATGGCCATGAAGGTTAGCTCCCAGAAGGGACAAAGACAGTGGTGTTGAACCTGTGACAAGCATGCTACATTGGGCTACTTGCATCACTGACGGTGGGCTCTTAAAGGTTTGCATCAGTGGCATAAGAGGAAGACACTTCTAAACCTGCATGCTTCCTGTCTTCTGTCTTGCCTATAATGCCCTCTCCCGCATTACACTTGTGAGGTACAGGAAGACGTTTAACAGATGCTGAGTGGAAGCCAATGCCATCTTCAACTTCTCAGCCCCCACAACCATAAACCTAATCAAACTTCAAGCCTGTATAAGTTTTCCTGTCTAATGTATTTTTGCTATACCAACAGGAAACAGACTAAGGCACTCATTCATCTCCTTCTGAGACCTGAGGTTCTCTCCACAGAAAACAGCTGCCATTCACAATGAAATGCTTTTAGAACTTCCAATGATGCAAACAGCCTGCTGTAGCATGTATGCCATAAATTTGCTGCCAGTGGAGGTCCTAAGTAAGCTGTTACTCCGCAATTTCCAATGCTAAGTCATACTTTTCCCTTTGACTTAAATAAAGTCCTCTGGACTCCCTATTCGTCTATTAACATGCCAAACCCACAGTAACACAAGGGCCTTCATAGGTGTTTCCTTGACCTATAACCCTCTATTACTAGAAGACATTTGTATCACTTTCCTTGAGAACTATTCAATAGATAGGTATGGAATGCTATGTGGTTCCCACGTGAGAACTCTAGTCCCTTGCTGTACCTCTAATATATCTTAATGTAAGCGTGAAAGTAAATGGAGAAGGAGGTCTTACTAATATGACATTTAATCTGAGGACTACGGGATATGAAGCTGCCAGTCATATAAAAAAAAAGTATTAGAAACAAAGGGCTGAGGATTTAGCTGAGTGGTTCGGCGCCTACCTTTTAAGTGAGGGCTGCCAGGCATGGAGGCTCACGCCTGTAATCCCAGCACTTGGGAGGCAGAAGCGGGAGGATTGCTATGAGTTCAGGGCCAGCCTGAACTACAAAAGCATGACCCTGTCTCAGAAAAAAGGAAAAAAAAAAAGAATCTATGTGGATAGCAAAACCAAGGAAACTAGGTGGGTGGAAAGGTGCAATGGAAAAGAAAAGCATGAACCTTGGAGTTTTGGGTGCTGTGGGGCAGTCCTGGAGGTCAAACTCAGGACTTCACATTTGCAAAGCAGGCACGGGAACCACTGAGCTAAATCCTCAGACCCTTGGGTTTTGTTGTATGCAAAAATTCAAAAGATAAAGAATGCCATTTACTATAATGGAGAAAGATAGAGGATAAGGAAATCAAATTGACAATAATTTGGTAGCTATATATTAAGTACAAAGAGGAAAATACATTCAGATGACAGCCATATGTGCACATATCATTTTTGGGGAAAACATTTTTCAGTAGTAGTTAGTAAGTTCTTTTCACTGCATAATCTTTTGTAAAGTTTCAATGTTTTAAGAAGTCAAGTTACCGTATGACATTTTCCACTAAAAACTAACTTTTTGTTTGAGACAAGATCTTGCTATGTAGTTGAGGCTGACTTCTAACTCATACCCGCCCCCAGTCCTCCAAGTGCTGGAATCACAGGTCTGAGCTACCATGCTTGGCCTTTATTTTCCTCTTGAGACAGGTTCTCGCTTTGTAGTGACCTCAAAGTCAATGCAATGCTCCTGGCTCAGCCTCTCAAATGCTAGGGTTACTAGCATGTAACACCATGCCCAGCTTTAAACTGTTTTTTGTTTTGAGAACTGATTTTTTTTTTTTTTTTGGAGACAGGATCTTGCTTTGTAGTTTAGGCTGGCCCTGAGCTCACCTAAGTGGCCTAGGCAAGCCTCGTTTAAACTATTTTTTAAATAATTTTAAAACATTCTTTTCCACATAAGAATCTAGTGTGTCTGCATTCACAAACTTAGGACTATTCAAATTCCACATCACCAAAGGAAGAAATTCAGAAGTCTCAGAGAATGAGTTCAAAGAGCACTGCTTCTTTTTGTTCTTACCATTTAGTTAAAGGCAGAAAGGTCAGTTTCTCACCTGAATGCCTACATGTGAGAACACCATCAGTTATTTCATGCTCATTTACCTTGCCTAGTGCACTGCTGACTGAGATACCATCCTTGTCCTTGAAGGAACAGTCTGGAACAGGAATGTGACTATATAACAACTGAAATGAAGCATGTCAATAAAAAGTGCTGTAGAGATCTAGCTTAGTGTAATTCACAAATGATGACCTTACCATATCACTCTAAGCAAGAGAAGCCAAAATATGGAACAAAGAACAGACAAAGGAAGTTAGGAAATAAGAATTAAGTTTCCAAATTACACACGTGGTACTAGGTAAACTGGGAGAACCAAGAATGTCTTAACTAGATAGAGACTAACTAAGACTGGAGACAAGATTAGAGTTTGAGGGTTAGGATTTTCCCACAAGCACCTGAGCAACAAACAGATAGAAGAATCCATTAATTGTGTAGAGCAAGAAAATGTATGCATCAAATTGTGGTCTTTTGCTAATTTCAGAGGTTTCACCTTCCAAAGAGTGCTCCAAAGAGAGAACATTAACATTTAAATGGAGAGTAAAAGAAGGTGACAGAAGCAGTAGTAATCCTGTTATTGGTCTTCTGGGATGTTGGGGACCCCTTGAGTTTCATTCAAGGCCCTTGCTGTTCTCAACAAAAAAATGGTCAAAGCAAGAGAAAAAGACAGCATAGTTTCATATATATTAAAGATAAGATATATGCTTGCACAGTAGGTGTGAGTCAAAATAGGAATTAATAGAAATACATTTCACAGGGGTCTCTCAGAGCTGACCACTGTGAAAAAGAGCACAGTAGTCATGAGGTCAATGGGTGCTACTCTTGTACTCCACTTGCTTCAGGGTGACATCGGATCTTGGCTGTCCTATAAGCACCTGCTTGAGACTGGAAGCTAGCACACTGTCCCGGGTTCTTTGCACAGATGAAAGTCTCCCTGATTTCTACAGCTGACACACCCCCTTGCCCAGTATGTTGGCTGCATGTTAATTCATCTCCTACCTCAATCCCTGCACTCTGGGAGCCTGAGGCAAGAGGATCACAAATTGGATTCTGGACTTGGCAGTTTAGCAAGACCATCTGAAAGTTCGGGGGTGGTGCACAGATGCAGCTTGGGAGTGTTAAAGCCTTTGGTTCAATCCCCAGTGTTGTAAAGGAAAGGAGGAAGAGAGGCATAAAAGGGGGTGGAGGGTGAAACTTGAAAAAAGGGAACACTAAAAGTGGATTTTAAACCAGGCATGGTGGCACACGCCTGAAATCCCAGCACTTGGGAGGCTGAGGCCAGCCTAAGCTACCAGGTAAGCTCAAAGCCAGCCAGGAGTACATAGTGAGACACTGTCTTAAAACCAAACCAAAAAAAAGGGCCCTAGTCAATTAAACTGGTTTGGTTTCTAATTCTCCAGAAAGAAATGAAAGCCTACAGATCTTAAGCCATAAAGTGTAGTGTTTCCCTTATGTGTGATGGTTACGTCCTACTGTGTGGCACATAAACAGTCTAACAAATCCTAATAGTTAATATGTAATACTGAAAAGCATTTAAGAATATTAACCTAGGTAAAAAGTTGAGCTATGTGAAAAATCAAAGATCAAATCACTTCAACAGGAAAACATGTTAAAATTTGGTATGATGTCACAGAACTGTAATAACTGTAATAACTCTAGAGAGACTATGGCAACAAAGATCCTAAGTTTGGGGCCAGTGTAGGTTACACAGAAAAATAGCTACACGGTATGATCAAGATAATGAGACACTCTCTTAAAGAAAATGAGACAGACAGACTGACCGACCGACAACACTGTTTTTAAAATCAGATGCATGCCTTTAATCCCAGAATTCAAGAAGCTGAGGCAGAAAAATAGTTTTGGGCCAGCGAGGAAAGACACTGTCTCAAAGAACACTATCCCCAAACCTCCCATCTTAAGTAGGGATACTTGGTGTTGTTTTTGTGGATTTTCTCCCACCTCATTAATAGGGATTGAACCTAGGGCCTTCACACTGAGCCACATCCTTGGCCCACTTTATAAATTTTGTATTTTGAAAAGGTCTTGCTAAACTGCCCAGGCTGGCTTGAATTTGGGACTTTAGAGTACTCAACTTTAGAGTACTGGGACTACAGGGCTGTATCCACCATGCTCATCTTGGAATATTATTTTTAGTGTAGCCACTATTTTTAATGTAGTTAATGTCTGTGTCAATTTAAGAAAGTATTCTGATATACATTAAATTCACGTGTGCTTCACAACAGGAGCTTTCACTAACCCTTTGATTTTGGGTAGCAGAAAAACATCCATTTCAGGCTAAGCCTTGCTTGTGCTGACTAGTTCTTCCAGGGATGAGTTTTTCTAGGCAGGATTCAGTTTGGTGTGAAGAGGACATTAATATATTATATTCTATTACTACTTCTCATTTTATATCACTTCCCCTGCAAGAAATCTTACAATACCAGCCCAGCAATCTAAACTTCAGAGTTGTTTATTCATGCAACACAGAGTGCTTCAGATGCTAGCTGATACTAACACTCAAATCTACTGTGGACACAGATTGTCAAAAGATACTACCAGGGCCTGAACGAGATAACCAACCTCATCTTCAAGGGGGACCACCTAAGCAGAGGCAGAGTATGCCTAGTAAGGACAAACTGCATACATGTGCCTGGGAGAACAGGGTAAATCTATTATTTTAGTACTTAATGCAGATGGACTGTCTAAATAATCTGAATTCTAGTCATCAAATTCTACTTTACTTCATGACCTCAATGCATTCTTTTTTATCCCATATTTGAAAGTATTTTCCTGTTCTGAAGCTTTGTGCTTCCATTAACTTTTATACATTTCCTTCTGGGAGCTGCCCAAGTCAGAGTTCTCAGAACCACAGGGAGGATACCTTTCAGCTGGCAAGTCTGATCAAGGTAGTTATAAGTATTTTCAACCTACAGGATCCATTGAGGGAGAAGATCTTATCCTCTAAACTTGATTCCCATTACTAACACAACTTTTAAGAGCCGGCCTCAGTTTGTCTATAAAGGCTTATTTCAGATTCTACGTTATTTATAACATCATTTGGGCATTTCTGTTATTTTCTTGCATGGTAACTTCACAATGTACTATAATATTACCTTTGTTTGCTTTAATGTTTTAAATTCATGCAGTTTCACTTCTAATGCCCAAAATATAATATATAAATCTGTCAACTTTTCTGTTCATTTGAAATTTTTCATAATAAAATATAGTGAGGAAATATTCCAGAATCACAGGAAAAGAATTTCATTACCATTACCACCTCATTCCTGGTACTCTGCCACATGAATCACTTGGAAAAGAGGTAAAGTAGTAATGAAATAACAGAAAATGTACAGATAATAATAAAGACAGAAAATAAAAATCTTTTTCCCAATCCTCAAAGATTGGCTAGGGGTGGGTTTGTAATGAAAGGCAAATCTCAGATGATCGCATACACGTCAAGACAGTGTATGTGTGCAAGAGCAGGATGATTAGACAACCCATAAGCTGCAATTTAAAATAAAGACTGCAGTAGCAGTAAGTAGATGAAAGGCAGCCCCTTTAACATTTGTTCCTGGAGTCCAGCAACTCTCAGCAGTTGGCTGGAGACTAAGCTGGGCGATCCTGTGGAGTTCCAACAAAGAGACGAAACAAACTTGAGTCCCCAGGGCCTCTCTTCCCGACAACGCGTGAAATAACTTGATAAATGATTGCTCTGTCAGGAGACCAAGAGATGGAGTCGTCTGGGAGCACATGGGAATTTATCTAATTTAGGAGGTGGAGGGGGGAAGGGACAACAGAAGAAAGCAGAAAGGCAGACAGGAGAACCTGGTAGCAAACTAGGACCAAGAGGA
The DNA here is from genome assembly GCA_004026965.1 of Petromus typicus. Lineage (NCBI taxonomy): Eukaryota > Metazoa > Chordata > Mammalia > Rodentia > Petromuridae > Petromus > Petromus typicus. The sequence goes on from PVIR01038334.1 coordinate 10,512, forward strand.
CCTAGAAACAAACCCCACAGTACTTCTAAGAAGTGAAGTACAGACTGTAACATGAGAGCTTGCCTTTTTTATTCCCCTCAAGTCTCTTGGTTTCAAGGGGAATGTTTCCGCCTTCCATACCCCATCCTCCAACTCTACCTCAAGTCCAAGCTTAAGAAAGCCCTGCTCTCAGGTTACTTCATCCATTTGGAAATGACATGAAATACAAACTCCTTCCCTCTGCCCCAGCTCAAACCTAAAGATTGCTAATTCAGAATGGTGATCCAGAAGCATAAGAATCCAAAGCCTACTCAATTTAAGGAAACACCAATTACCCTCACACAAAAATAAGAGCCCACATCTGAGGCTCAACTTTTCAGTTCCTCTTCCTTCCCCTCCTCTGAGTGCGTACTAGCTATTTCTACAATCTCCTTCAGAATGAACACTGGTGTTCAGTGCTATCTGGGGAAAGGCACAAATGACAAAGTCAGGGACACTGCACAAGCATTTCAGAAGCTGGCATAAAAAACATCTTTACCTCAAAAAATAGGCTGGAGCTGGCAGTGGGGCAAATACTTTTTCAAAATCAGTAACTCAAAGAGTAGTGAATTCAGAAGGGATATATGAATTACCTTAAGTATGTGACAGAAGTCCAGTAAGCAAGTTTAATAAAATATAGGTCAAAGAACAAGCAAGGTGCAAGTAAAGAATTTTTAATCAGCCTGCCTTTCTTTAGGTCACTCACATTTTAAATTTGATGAACTAGAGACTGAAGGCAGCTGCAATGAAAGTATCAAGTATTATGTCATTGTGCATAAAACCTCATGTAACTATCAAATTAAGGTTTGACTATAATTAAACATAATTAAAACTAATAGCAAATTATATACCAAGAAGGTAAAGAACTTAGGGAATTTATCTTTTCTGAGGCCCAAAGCTCTTGGAAGATTACTGGTAATTCCTATATGCTACAACCTCAGATCTAATTCATTACCAGAGAGATGCTGTTCAGTCTAACAGGACAGGATCACCAGGAAAAAAAAAACACTAAACTACTTAGCTGGACTGACTTTGAAGATCTTGCTTCAGTTGATTTTATTTCTTTGAAGGGAAATGGAGACCTTGCCAGTCAATTCTAAGGAAAAACAAAATTTCATGACCTGTCCAGACAGAATCTTACTGAACAAAAATGGGTATTCTGGGCCGGGGATTTAGCTCAGTGGTTCCGGCGCCTGTCTTGCAAGTGCAAGGGCCCGGGTTCGATCCCCGACAACCACATACCTATACTGGGCGTGGAGACTCACCCCAGTAGCAATCAACACCACATACCACAGTGCGTGCGGGGAGTGGTGGCTCGCGCCTGTAATCCCAGCACTCGGGAGGCAGAGGCAGGAGGATTGCTGTGATGTGAGTTTGAGGCTGAGCTCAGGGCCAGCCTGAACCACAAAGCGAGACTCTTGTCTAAAAAAAAAAAAAAATGGGTATCCTATGAACACTTCCCCTTGCTAACTCCCAGGCAGCTTCCCTGTCAGCTGTCAAGGGGTCCTGGGATACACTGAGAGATGAGCGGAAACAAGATATAGATAGGCCATGAATCTCACTTTGAGATGAAACTAATTCTAATCAGCAATTCACAAAAGCATAGCCCTCTCTTATACAACCCATCTGCAAATTCTATCTTGCCTTCTCATTTTTTTGCAGTCTGGATCTTATAAAGCAATTCCTATTCATGAGTTGTCTACTCTAATCACAGAATCTCAGAATTTGGAAACATTTTGGGGGTAGGCCAACTAGTCATCTAGTTTCATCTGATATACAAAAGAACACAAAAACTGGTAGTATGCAAAAATTAAGTTCTGGTTTGCAGTTTTGTCTTTATTAATTAGTAGCCCTGTTTTTTTTAATAAAAAAAACTTTTGGAGGCTTACACAAAATTCTGAGGTCTTCTTTAAAAAAAAAATCAGAATAGGCAGGGTATGATGTTGCACGGTACTAGCTCTTGGGAGGCTGAGGTAGGATTGCTGCAAATTCAAGGCCAGTCTGAATTACAGAGAGAGTGTGTCTCAAAGCAAACAAACAAACAAAACTTCAGAATGGCTGATTCTGGTTTATGGTTCTCCATAACATATCAGTGAGGCTAGTAGCTATTCCTTTTTGGACTAAACAGACTCTCCAATTCACCAAATGGACATCAGGTCTACCCTTTTATTATTATATTACCTGTCTGGCTGTGGAGAGAAATGAGCTTTTACATCCACAACTTCAATGAGCACCTATATTTAAAAAGGCTCCATATGTGCTCTTTTCTGAGTTTAACATTCACTAGCCCCAGATAATTCTGGCCCTCTCTTCTTCAAGCCCTGACTGGCCTGCCAGTTTTCCTTTACCTGTAACACCAGTTACAATACTCTGACTGGGTAAGACAGCACTTATGTTGTCTTTATTCTGAACAACCAGCAGTGGATAAAGGTGCCCCATCACTATAAATGGCTACCAAAGAACACGAGCAAGGCAAGACACCAATAGTTTCTCAGGGAACTCAGGGAGGAAGATCATTTGAGCCTAGTGTTCAAGGTCAGCCTATGCAGTTCAAGAAGTTGGGTCAAAAAAGGAGGCAAAAAATAATAATGGGGGTTAATACAAATTTGGGATAAATTCATTTCTAGGCTGCTGGCAAAGGTAGAGAATTTTCATAACAGGTTAATATCCATAAGCAAAGTTATATTACAGTTTAATTCTGAAATTTTTCTATGGTAGTGTATTCTAGAACAAAATACTTGGGCTGCCACTATCAAAATCTCCAGAACCAGGTTGAATTCAGAACTGCATTCAAAACAATCAGTGCAACAGTTCTGAAACTCCCCACACCAAGCGTGGTTTGGGAGGTAGAGGCAGAAGAATCTCAAGTTCTAGTCCAGCCAGAGCAACTGAGCAATAGCACTGAGATTCTATCTCCATAAAATAAAAGAAGGGCCAGAGATTTAGTGCATGTGGTACCACACCTACCTTCAAAGGGCCTGAGTTTGATCCCCATACAACAAACAAACAAACAAATAATAAGGCTGAGGAGACAGCTCAATGTAATGCCCTCGGTTCAGTCCCCAACATTGCCAATGTGTATTCGTGCGCATGCACATGCATGAACACACTCACTGTTTCTCTCTCCCCAAAGGTATTCATTCCACTGCTGCTGCTTGAATGTGCTGGCAGATTAATCTTTACTAAGACCCTCCGTGCTATCAAGCTGCTATGCTGATCCATTCTTGGGTTCTCTCACCTTGAACTTACCTCACACTAAGTTTAAGTGTTATAAGATTTCTCTCATGAGAAGCAAAGGGTCTTTTTTCATTTTGTTTTACCCTACCAGATGCTAGGCTGGCTGGAATACAGTAGGTACTGGTGTGTTCAGTGAAGTAAGATATGTGCATTATTTTAAACACTGGAGAATGAGGTCCTATTAAATGATCTCTCATGACCAAATATTTTTGCAACAAAAAACCTATTTCTTAGCCTACTTTTCATTACCACCCCCTCAAAGAACTTTCTTATATCTTTCCTTGTACATGCCCAACCCATAAAACTTCATTAATACAGATATGGTTTAAATACTGTGGCCCTTTAGAGGCCATGGGTCATTCTAATAGCCAAGGTTTTGTTTTTACCATCCTTGTGAAGGACAGCTGGGACTGAAATCACTCCCCTGAGAATGAATACAATAGTATTTAATATTATTTTAATAACAATAAATCAATGAGAGGTCACTAACGCTTAATAAATTCATTTTAATTTCTTCAATCAATCTAACATATGATTTGACCTGGCATGTGTTACTGATAAACTTTCATTGAAGTAAGTATACACTAACAGCATTCTTCTAAAATCTTTGAACTATTATTGAGATAAATGAAATATTAAAGTGTTTCTAGGGCTAAGTGTGCCACAGTGATAAAGAATACACTTAGCAAAGCTCAGGACTTGGTTTGACCCCCCCCCCAACAAAAGCAAAAACAAACAATCTAGACACAAAAATACTAAGCCTTCATACACATACTGACTTTAACTAGTAAGTAATTTTAAGTGATACCACTCTTAACACCCTCCAGTTTGCCAATGATTTAAATGTTCTACCCATAAATGAGAAAAATATATAAGAAATCACAAAAGTACCTGGGGAAGATGAAAACAAAGTCTGTCACGTTTACGGACATCACTAAGCATCTGACATCAAAACCAAATCTATGCAAACTACTAACAAAAACACAGAAATAAGTGTTAGAA
>PVIR01038335.1:0-14599 GCA_004026965.1 Petromus typicus
GAGTTTTTAAAAATCATACCACCATAACATATGTGCACCCATGTTTATAGTGGCTCAGTTTGTGATTGCTAAATCTTGGAAACAGCCCAAATGCCCATCAATATGAAAATGGATAAAGAAGATATGGTCTTTCTATAGAATGGGACTATTACCTACTCATAAAGAAAGATAAATTTGAGTCATTTATACTCAAACTGATGGAGCTGGAGGACATACTCATAGTGAAATAAATAGGTCACACATGTAGTATGAAAAACCGTAAGTGTAAATGAATGCCAAGATGTATGATAGTAATGTATAATAACTCTTCTATACTGTTAGTGGGAATATAATCTAGAACAACCGCTATAGAAATCAGTGTGGGGAGTTCTCAAAAACTAATATTCCACTTGACTCAGCTATTCCTTTTTCGGTATCTTCCCCAAAGAGTTAAAATCATATTACAGGGATGCATACATATTCATGTTTATGGCAGCACAATTTATAATAACTAGATCTTGAAAAGTTTATATGTCTATTAGTGGGTGAGTAGATACCTCAAATGTGGCATTTATGCACAATGGAGTTCTACTCTTCCATAAAGAAAGATAAATGAGGGACTCAAAGGTAAATGGTTGCAATTTGAGGACATAATGTTAAGTGAAATGAGTCAGACATACAATCCTAAATATCACGATTACTTTTAAGTGAGAAACTTGAATCCCCTGCAATCATGAGAATTTTTAGATTAAGGGCAGTATGTCTTACCTGTATCATAACTTTAGTTACCTCAAATATTTCCATTATTAAATTTCAAGGTATTTTAATAAGATTTTATGGGAAATATTTAATGTTTTTATGTTTGTTCAAACCTTTAAAAAATAGTTGCATCTTTCCTGCGTTCCTATTAATCTATCTGCTATTTTGTTCCGCATTTGACTTTTTGCACTTATATATCAAGAAGGAGGAAAAATGTCGTTCCCTCTGCCCAGGGCTTCCAGGTGTGGGAATGATAGCTCCCATTTCTGTGAAATAAACTTGACCCTTAACGGAGGTCAGGTTGGATTGGTCCCATGACTTCAGGGATTCTCTCCGTCGTCTCCCAGGTCCCAGTCACAAGTGCCAGGGGAGGAGGACGTGGCCGACACAGCGTCTCCATGCACTAAGAAGCACTCCAACATGCTTTTCTAATCCTCTGCACAGCTTCCAACCCAACCAAGTTAACAGCTAAGCCAAAATGTCACAACAGGTCTTCGAGCTTATTTATCTGATTTTAATTTTGTCTTACTTTGCACCTTGAGCAAAATCACTGAGATGTCCATCATAAGAACATGTCACTTCACAGCAAATGGATGTGAGCTCAACTTGTGAACTCCCAAATCTAAATTCTTCCTCAAAATCATGGATTTTAATTTAATTACTCTCATGTTTATTTTAAGAATTCTTTTTAAAACATATGATGCACTTTTGGCTGACTAGAAAAGGCATCTACTGGCTCGCCTACAAAGTACAAAATTTTTAAGACCTATCTTCCACATCTGGTGTCCAATTAAACAAGAAATTTCAGATGTACAAAATTTGTGTTTTAGAACTCATTGCACAGAGCAGAAAATTAAAGATACGAACAAGAGCAGAAGTAGGTTTGGTGGAAGAATACAAGAGAAGCGTGATTCTCTCCAATCTTGACTTTCTCAAACCAAAGATGGCTGCTTTTTAAAAAGGGCCCAAATTTTGTTCAAGTACAGACCCCTGTGGCTTTCAAGGAGTGTACAAGTGCCTCTTCCATTGCTGCCAGGGATTGCACACCTCTGTAGAATCCTTCTGTTCTGGCTCATTTCTCCTTCTTCTAGACTATAAAGGGATTGAGATCAAAGGAGATATTTAATTATCTTCACAACTCATGAGCCACCCTAATGCTCTACACACAGCAGACACTAAATAAGTGTTTCTGGATAAAAGTTGTTGCTTATGTAATCGTACTTCAAGAAGTTCTCAGCCAAGTCAGGCATGGCAGTACACACCTTCAACCTGGTACTCTTAAGGCTGAGGCAGATGGGTTCAAGACCAGCCTGAGCTACATAGAAAAAGCCTGTCTCAAAGAAAAAAGAGCACAGAAGTTCTCAATCATCAAGTGTTCCTAAGCCCTTTTTTAAAAGCTGAACTGTATTTATCTTCTGCAGAGAAAACAAAATGATACATAATATAATGTCTAACAATATATAACACTTGTATATTGTTTAGAAAACCACATAAGGAACTTACTTATGACTCTTGGCCTATGAGCACCACCTTCTTAGTTTATTCTAAAACATAATCACTGGTAATTTGCTTTATCCAAATGCATGTGCACAGCTCTTTCTAAACTTAAAATGCTCTACATGATAAAATACAAAAGGTACATAGATAAATAATCATTACTAAACACTCAACTGAAGGCAGATTTACAATGCAGTTACAGCATTAAGGTTTAAATTAGACATGTTTTGAGTCTGTGTAAGTGCATTCCAGGGCACTGGGATGAATAACTTAGATGTGTCAGGATTGAAATCACCCTAGTAAAGGAGGACAGGTCTTGCTTCTTCACCTCACGTCGGGAGCAGGGCTAAGTGGTGGCCCAAGGTTCCTGGACTGCACAGGTGACAACAGAATCAACAGAGAAGCACTTCGTTCCTCACCTAACATGGGAAGGGATTTTCTATTTCTGTTCTCATCCATTTTAGTCCTATCTTCTCACTGATCAATGAATAATTCACAGGATTTCAGTAAATGTAACCTACCAAGAAAACAAACGATCTTATCAATAAGTTAAACAGAACTTTTGGAGAGGCTGGGGAGCAATACAAAGTCAGCAACAAGGCCAATCTGTAATGACTCTTAGAAATTCAAAGGACAGAATGAGATGTCAGGGTTTTTTTATTATTATCTTTATTAGTACACTACATACACACATCATGATTGCACTCCATAATGGGCATTTGTACCAGTATAAGACACAACTTAATTCTCACTTTTTTTCCCATAGCCCTACCCACCCTACCACCCCCCCATATACATAAAATTTGTTTCCTTACTTTTTTCTTATAATCTCATTAAAGATGTCAGTTTTTCTGTGAATACCTAGCATGAGGGTGAGTTTTTTTAAAAAAAATTAAAAACAGAAAGTGCAGTGCTAAAAGCACCACAAAGAGCAACATAAAGTGAAGCCTCTTCCAGGGTCAACATCAGAACTGATCTGACTGAACTTTTCAGGCTGCCCACATGATCATCATAAACACTTTTGAACCTTGAAACATCAACTCAAAAAAGGCAGGAAATGAAATACTGTCAAGGTTATAGGGACATAAAAAGGCTTTCCAGGTAAGGCCACAATAGTGTCTATAGTTGGATACTGAGAGGAAAACAAATTCGACTACTGAATCCACCAGCAGTCAGAATCCAGGGTGGGGGCTAAGGCCCTGTTTCCTCACATCCGAATCCAACTCTTTACAGTGCCCACAAAAGCCCCTATGTGCCTGGCATTGCTCTGTAAATGTGCTAGGAAAACAAACAGTATAAAATCCTGTTGGGTTTTTAAAAATATGTCTATCTTTGGTGTGAAGCCTTTACAACTACTGTCCAGTAAGTCTGGAAAGGAAAATATGAGGTGCAGCATAGTAGTGGAAGGCCCACTAGAAAAGTAGGAAAGAATAAAAGTTAGTTTATTGCAATGTGGAGACAGGTTAATAATTCAAGGCTCTATAATGAACTGGAGTATCCAATCATGAAGGAGACGTGTTGAAGGAAAAGGAATTCCCACTGATGGAGCGCCTGACCTCTGCCTTGCTTAAAAAGAGAACTATTTAATAAACAGTAATGGACTTATGACACTTACTCTTTTCTTAAACTCATGCTGAAGATTTTTAAATATAAAAAATTTAGATACACACATCATATTGGTATCTTCATGGAATATTAAAAGAGCCAGCATATTTTGGCTCTTGAATTTCCTGAGATGAATAGGAAGGACAGTAACCAAGCCTCCCACAATAATCCTTTGGTGTCTCTGCCAGAGGCAAAACCCAGGCCTAGATGGATATGATTCATTTATTTAATCCAAACCTTGGAAACACATAAAGGAACATTTATAGTTTGTGCTTTTTTGTTAGTCAATTGTCCACAAACATTTTAAAAGCCACTAATAAAAATTTGAGATATTTTCATCCAAGTCTCTTATTTTTCCCTATGTATAATATCCTATTGCGTTTATTTATAAATAGGGCAGGAAAAAAATATTTCTCTTGAAGGCACCTTTCTTCTGTCAACTAAATGAAGTAAAAGCATGTCCTGCCTGCCTACAGAAGCATGGAATATTCATCCTGCTCCTTCACAGCAATTTGATTATGCAGTTGCTCATCAAGTTCTCATTTAGCCAACAAAATTATAAAAACAAAATCCTAATGAAATCAACACTAAGATTTAAATGATACCAAAGCCTGACCAAAGTTTTTCTTCCTGACTGGCCCATTAGCCTTGGTTTCTGGACGCTGATCAGGTTTCACTCGCCAGTGAGAAGGATGAAGAATTTTCAAGATGTGTTAATGGAACATTGGAAGGTCCTCGTTTTACCTCTGCCTATTGGCATTCTTCTGTGTCTGCTTAGGCCTTTTATGACAGGGAAGGTTATTTTAACATCAGAAGACTTCTTAAAATGCTATAGCAGTCAAAAATGCATGAAGCAGTTCTCCAATTACTCCATAAAATAGACAATAGTAATAATCCTGATTGTGTCCTGGCTCAAGCACAAATTTTAAGTGACTTCCCTAAGCAAGGGATCACATCTCAAAGCCAAGTTTGAAACCCAAGGATCCGGCTCTGTAAATGCTACCAGGAAGAAAGACAGGTGTTTAAGACCTTTGAGTAGAGGTGGGCTTGACAGAAAAAGAGGCAGGATACTAACAAGTTAGCTGGGGGTTAGCAGGGAAAGTTATTACTCAAAAGGAGCTCCTCAAGACTAGTTCAAAACTTTACAGATGTTCTGGATTTTTTTTTTCTTATTCACTATATAAGGCCAGAATAAACAAATAATAATGAAGAGAATTACAGGTGTACACAAAGGAATTGAAGACTAACAGTTTTAAGGAAATCTAAAAGTATTTGAAAATTTGCTGATGAAAAAGTAGAGGAAGCTACATGAAGGTAACACCCACACTCCCCAGCAGAACCCCAGAATGGTCCCAGGATAGAATACACAGACACAGAGCACAGGAGTGAGTGAAATAAAATAGAAAGACATGATTAATGCCTGGAAATTGTGCAAATATACTTATATCTCCACACCACACCTTTCTCTCCCTATTTACATCATATAACACAGTTATACTCCTAAAAGCCTTTTAAAAAGTGTCTTGAAAGTGCTATAGTTCTTCCATGGGGGTAGATATCCAGAAGTAATCCCTTCTGGATTCTAGGGAATGTCTCTTTTACAAAGTCTCTCTCTGACCCAAAGCAATACTGCTCAGTCCACAAAGCTCACCCAGAGAGAGAATTTGCAAATACCCCTCATATTTAGGGGAGAGCCTGATGAAAATATGTACTTTTATAACATCAGAAATCTACACAGACTAGTTGGCTTTAGCAACCTAGTTTTTAAACTCTGAAATGTGAACAAATAATCATTGATTACTAGTTATACAAAGATATTTTGAGGCAAAGAGCAGAGTAAGATAAACAAATAAAACTGATTTGTTAAACACATAATTCAGGAAAGAAAATGACTTTTAAATTGCTAGCACTCCTCCTGGAGAGGTCACAGGATATTTTGTATTTAAAGCTGGTGTCTGCTCATTGGGTCTGGACTTCAAATAGTCAAAATTAGAACCATAATCAGAGGATTCTAAGAAGTTTGACTTCAAATAAGGAATGGAATGCCTCTAGTCAATAAATAGAAGTAATTAAATGTTGCAAGAGGTTTGGAAGTTTAATTAAACCTTGAAAGAGATTTCTTCTCTAAAAAATAACAAAAACCAGAAGGTGCTTTAAAACTTATTTATCAAAAATTAAACCAAAATAAATACTAGAGTCCTAATTTTTTAATAATTATACAAGGAAAAATTAGAATTTGACTTGGACATTTAGAATATAAACATGCTAGTATAGTTAAAATTTTGCCATATACATAAATATACATATAGATAAACCTATGTTGTAATAAGGTGAATACTGCCTATTGTTTTTTTTTACAGTTAGGAACAATCTATAGGCCAAGCCTAGAAAGAACATCAGTAAGACAAATATAAAGCTATCTATTTTAAATATTTGTGCTAATTTTCCATAAGATTTGCAAGTAATTTGCTATTGGTATACAGCAAATTAACCCCCCAAAATCTCTTAGCTTGGAGAGGCAGTCTTATTCACTTTCTCAAGGCTGAGATGTAATACCTGACATGCACTATCTGAATCAGGAAAGGTTTGTCAACTCATATTTTGAGTCATAGTTGGTCGGCTCCAGGACAAGAATTACAACTATAAGGGACTAGTGAAAGAAAGCTTCTGCCTTCATGGCACCCAAAAGGAAGAGAGAGAGAAAGGAAGGACCAGTGAAGGAGATATATCCTTCAGGTTAGTCTACAGCGAACCTTCTCTATGCAAACCAGTGCAACCCCCACAATCCAGTCATCTACAACCCCACCTCTGAGTGTGTGAAACTTCGGAGGATGTTCCCGATCTCACTCACAACTTTCTACCATTTCAACATGTAAAATGTATTCAGTCCATCTTTAAGAGTTGTCAAAATCTTGCCAAAAAGTTCAAAAAGTCTCCTTTGAGACTCTAGGCAAACTCATAGCTGAGATCTTCCGTGAAAATAAGAGGGAAAGTTAAACATTGTCACCATACAACGTACAGGGTCACATTGCCATTACAAAACGGAGGAACAAGGAGAATGCATAGATTGGCACCAAAGAAATACTAAAACCTAGCAGTGCACACATTAGACCTGTGTTCTGTGTCCAGCATCGAGATCAAATTGGGAAGATAAGCTATGAACTCCCAATGGCCCTATCCTTCCGGCATTCCTGGTGGCAGCCCACATTCTCTTTTGGGGTGTCTCCACTTGCTGCTTACAGATTTCCTCTGACATTCCATGTTCCTGGAGTCTCCAAATGTCTAGTGTCTTTATTGCCTTTTCATCTTTACTATCAAGCTTCCCGCTCTATTCTCTAAGGGGCATATGCCTGGCTCCCCAGGCCTCCCATGGATGAAAAACTCTCTGATCTCATAAAGTTGGCATTTTGCATAACACAGCACAACATGTATGATGTCAAGGTGCGCCTTTAACTTAAACAGTAGCTGAGTTCCATTGGGTCCCGGCTGCAGAGGCTTCCAAGTACCCCAACGACTGTGAAGAGAATTCTGTGAATTCTGTGAATTCCAACAGATTCTGTGAACAGAATCCTGGAGAACTAATTACCTTGGTAGTTCTTCTGAGGCTGTTCTTAAAGGAAAGCTTATAGATTTGCACCCTTGAATCTAGAATTGGTGAAGTATGATTGAACTTTGAGTTGCTCCAGTGAATCTTGGTTATTATCCTGAAGCCAAGTGCTTTGCTTTCTTTTGATGCTAAACTTTCAGCAGCCAATCTCTCCTGTGTCCCAGCTTTATAGATGCAGGGTACTATAGATAATAGTTACCAGCAATATTCATGCTACAGTTTCAAGCTTGGGCTGCCTTGAAATTTCCTCAGCCTGATTGATTAATCACAGTTTTGAATAGTCTCAGGAAGCAAGTGAAATGTAGCTAAATTTATTTTTCAGAAGCATAATATGTATGGTCTTGAGTTTAACAGCCAGTGGAGTCCTTCTTCCCAACTACAGCCTTCCAAAGCTGGCTTTTGCCATCTGCATTTCTATTAGCACTGTAGCTTTCTGAATTCGGACCAGAATCTCCTATCAAGCTTGTCTTAAAGCAGTCTAGGGCTTTTTGTTTTTGCTGGCATCCCCAAACCTCCCCCAAATTTCTCCCACAAATCATTCTAAACACTTCTAAACCATATGATCAAATAGTGACAGCAAAAATCCCCATTTCTCTGTCCTAAACAACTGAAAGGCATACTTACATGTATATGCCTTGTTAGTTTATTGGTATTCACCAAATAACTCTTCTCAAACTTCAGAACCAGAAGTACATCTTTCAAAAGATTACAAAGAAAATGCAAAGCTTTCCCAATATGGACACCTTGACAATGTTCCAAGCTACAGACCTAGGAGCATTCCCCTCTTGATATGAGACAATATGATAAAAATAAAAGAGGAAAGTGCTTCCACTCCTACAAAGTATATGTTCTTGAATGAATAATTTAACTTTCTCAATATTGACTCTGTAAAGTGAAGCTCTTATTAAAATCTAACCATATAATGTTGCTGTTACAAGGTGGGTTGAAAAGTATTAGATTTGTGTTGTATACTATAGAAATATAATTACTATAATAAAAGCATCCAATTAAGAGCTGATATGGACATTAATGATGTAATTTTGCTCCTAATTACTTATGAAAAATTATCTAAGCCCTGTAGGCCTCAGATTCCACATCTTCAAAGGGTGAGGAGTATGATACACAATATGTGTTCATCAGACAACTAGGAAATCCTATGAACAAACAATTATAAATTGGATAAGTTTATAATTCAATAATGTGACTCTGGGTGAAAAGACTAACCTAGTCTTAGAAAACTATCAGGAGCAAGAGTGACTCCAATGTACTTTTTTCTTGCCGGAAACATTCCCTGTAATATGAGGTACAAGACAATGACGTCCCCTTTTACCACTGCTATTCAATACAATATTGGATGTATTAGGTAAGAGAAAGAAATAAAGGGTACCCAGGTTTCTGTAAAGGAGAAAAAGCTTCAAATTGCCCTTGTTTGCAGAAGGCTTGGTTTTATATATAGAAAAGCCTAAAGACTCCACAAGAAAAATACTCTTAGAGACAATAAATAAACTCAGCAAATTGAAAGCATACAAACATTAACATGTAGCTAGGGATCGTGGGTTATGCTTGTAACATTAGCTACGTGGGAGGTGGAGGCTGGAGCACTGTCGTCTCAGGGTCTGCCTGGCAATTTAGCAAGATTCTGCCTCAACATTTCAAAAAGCAGCCAGTAATCTAGCTCAGCAGTAGAATACAAGGCTGACAGCTCAAACCGCAGTATGGATTTAGGGAGCAATGCAGAAAAATTCATAACATGCTGTACACTATGATGAGCTTACGGAAAAAGAAATCAAGATATCAGCTCTGTTTACAACAGTGACAGAAATAAAATATTTAGAAAACAGATAACCAAGGATGTGAGTGATTTTACAATAAAAATTATAACCCCTAATTCAAGAAAATTGAAAGGATCCAAAAATGCAAAGACAACCTATGTTTATGCACTGAAATATTTATTATTAAAACATTTATATTAAGCAAATGTAGGTGGTTATGGATTCAGTGCAATTCCCAACAAAATACCAGTGACATTCTCCCGAGAGGAAAAAGAAGAGTCATACAATTCATATGGAAGTATAAATAACCCAGAATGGTAACAGCAATAATAAGGGAAAGGAAATAAAGCTGAGGACATCACAGCATGACTTAAAATATACTACTGACATTTAAATAGTGCATGTACCCAACCCAGTAAATTATTGGTATGAAATCCAACACATAGACTAATAAAATAAAATAAAGAGTACAGAAATATATCTATCTACTTACAAAAGTGCCAAGAATATACACTGAAGAAGTGACTGCTGGGGAAAATTAGACATACATATGGAGAAGAATGAGACTAGAACTTTACCTTTTACCATATAAAAAATCAAACAGATCAAACACCTAAATGTGAGACTTGCAACTATAAACCTACTAAAGAAAAGAGAAGATGCCTCAAAGAATGGACAACAACAGTGAGGATAGGCCAGCAGTATTAAACCATGAGGTTTCCGCACTAAGAAGAGGTAACAGAGTAAGGAAACAGACCCAATGGGGGAAATGTACACACTGAATCACCCAACAGATATTAATATCAGAATATGTAAAGAGTTCGACAACAAAAACCACATAATCAAACTAAAAATGGATAGTGATGTGAAAAGAAATTTTTTACAGAAAGACATAATGATTAAATACATGCAAAACCATTAGTCATCAGGGATATGAAAACCAAAATCACAGTGACATGTCATCTCACCCCAATTTTAACAGCTGCTGTCAAAAAGACAAAAATGCTGATGAGGTTGCAGGGAAAATTGAATTTTTATACACTGCTGATGTAAGTGTAAATTAATAAATCCATTATGGAGGGCTCTCAAAAAAACCTAAAAATAGAATGACTACATGATAAACCCATTCTACTGCTCTGTATATATCCAAAGGATAGGAAATCCTTTTATCAAAGAGATGCCTGCTCTGTGCTATTTATTTCAGCACTGTTCAGAAGAGCTAAGCTGTGGATTTCAGCCAGGTGTCCATCGGCAGGAGAATGATGAGGACTATATTGTGCTCACAACAAAGGCTAGGCTACTTCCCAAGGATGCTATGGTCTTTTGTATTCATTTTTGATAGATGCCTAGTAATTTCCTATTTTCTCATATTTCTAAGAGAAAACCTGCCATTATAAATTTTTAGTACATAATGACTTCACATACTAAGAATATGTTGTTTTCAAATAAACACTATGGAACCCACCAAAATGATGTTTGTTCAGTGTAACAAAAATAATAAAATTTATCTCCATTATAAGATTATTTTATGATTTTCTTAGAATTTTTTTGAACCGAGATGAAGTGAAAGTGATCATAAATGTGTGCCGATACATAATATGTGAGAGATCATTTGTTTAAATTAAAGTTCCCTTTGGTGAAAGGATCTTTATCTTGAGAAATGGGATGATTTGACTTATAAGAGTGAATAAATTATAAATAAATATATAAAATTCTGCAATGACTATAAAAGTACGGAAACTTTGCCATTAACTAAATATAACTGATGATGTAATGGGTTAATGCCTTTTATATAAGAAATAGAAATTATAAGCATATATTTTGAATAGCTTCTTATAAATGATCCTTAAATATCTAATGATTCATTATGTCACTCTCCCTTAAAATTAAACTCAGAAAATTATATATTTTTGTTTTAGCATCTACTTTTCCAATATCTGCCTTGTTAACTAATATTTTCAATTTACTTTTGTTTTTTTTCACGTATTTTTTCTAGTAGTTTTAAAGTTTCAAGTCTTATATTTAAGCTTTTATTTAATTTGACTTATTTTTGGATAGAGTGTGAAATGAGGGCATTAAAGAGTTCTGGGACATTGGTCTGGAAAATGATGTTTGGGGTAAAGTTCCAAAAGTACAGACAACCACAATAACAAAAGAAGACAAATGAGATCACATCAAACTGAAAAGGTTCTGAAATGCAAAGGAATAAGCACAATGAAGACACAATCAACAGAACGGGCAAAAATATTTGCTAAACACCTATCTGATGCAGGTTATATCCAAAATATGGGAATTTGAAAAATACAGTAGCAAGAAAACAACTTGAATTGGTGTTTTTGGAAAGAAGACATTATAAATTGCCAACAAGTACATGAGAAATTGTTCAACATCAATAATTATGAAGGAAGTCACAAAAAATGACACCTTACACTTGTTGGAGTATCAAAAGATTAGAGATAAGAAGTGTTTATAAGACCCTGAAATGTGGAAAAAAAAGGACCCTTGACACTGTTATGTAATTCAGGTAACCATTATGGAAAACAGCATGGAATTGCCTCAAGAAATTAAATACAGACGCATCGTACAATCCAACAGTCCCACTGCCATGTATATATGTCCAAAGGAAATGAAATCAATATGTTGAATATCTGCACTTCCATGTTTATGGCAGCAATACTCACAAGAGCCAAGTTATGGAGTCAACTTTAAGCATTCATTAACTGATAAATCAATTAATAAAATATGATATATACAAACACACACACAGAAACACACAGTACAAATTTCCAGGAAAGCCTGTCATTTCAGATAATATGAAGAAACCTGCAAAACAGTTATGTTACGTGAAATAAGGTAGGCACAGTAAGACAAATAAGGTATGTTCTCACTATTGTGTGAAACATAAAAGAATCAAACTCATAGCAGCTTAGTACAAGGCTGATGAGGAAAGGTGGGAATACTGGGAGGTGGGATATGGGAGATGTCAGGAAAGTGGATACAAAATGTCAGGTGGGACCAGTAAGTGTCCCATTGAATGGCATGATGATTATAGTTACTATGAACTCATCAGACTCTTAAAAGTTGCTCGAGTAGAGTAAATGTTCTCTCCAGAAAACTATTTGTGATAATACACATGCTAGCCTGATTTAGCCTCTCCACAATGCCGAGCGTGTAAGGAGGATTTGTCTTTGTTCTGAACAATCTGAAATATAACTATACCAGTATTTGGATGGAAAAATTCACATAATAATTTTAGTGATTTTTATTAAATATTAATGTCTTATGACTTTCCATATAGCTATATGGCCTCTAATTCCATTTTAATATATTCTAAAATTTTAGACAACCTAAAAATGGATTGCTTCATTTCACTAAATATATTTTGGCTGAAAAACTAAATTTGATTACATCTGGCATGATTGTTTATTATCCAGAATCATAAATTTCAGTCTTGAATTTTTGACTGGACTATAAGCTTTCCAGAGAACAGATACATGCCTTAGGACACGAATATTGCTTATTATTTCTTTGCAATGTTACAATTCATCAGACATGTTGCAAACATGAAAAATCAGTGTTGAGAGAATGAATCTTGGAGGAACACTGTGGTTAAGAACACACACAACCAGAAGGAAAAAAATTAGCCACATAATGATTTGAGTCAGATTTCTAACTAGTGATTTACAATATCAAAGAAAAAATATAATGTCCACGATTAAGATGTGGTAGCAGAATCCTCAGCAGAGAAATGGAATTTTCCTGAGGCTGCTCATTTCTTGTCGGTGCCTCTTGCTGATCCGCACATCCCTTGTGCAGACTTCACTGCATCCACAGTCCTGAGCAGACGCTGACTAGAAATATTCATTAAATGAATGCAAGGAACACAAAAGAATAGTTCACAATCTTCTCTGGTCTTTGAATCAAGTGACACATTGTTCTTGTTAGCTAAAAATAGGAGGCATATTCATTTAAAATGTTTCTTTGCTGATTAATAAATTCTCATTTTTGTAAATGAGAAATAATGAGTTCTCCTTTTCCGTGTTGGTCTAACCTTTTCATATTTGAGCTGACAGACCTGACAGCTTCACTTATTAAAGAGCATCATTCAAAAGTTTTAAGGAAAAGTGAAGAGCTCTGAAGAAGCTCTGTCAGCAAGACACTGTTGCCACCTGCACAGCTTGCTGGGTGAGAAAGTGAAGTCGCTACCTCAGTATCTCATCTGCATAGAAGATTGGATGGTTACATTTTGCTGGAAAATTTCTTAGATGTGAATGAAGCATCCACAATCTCTCAGTATAGCTCACCATCTAAGCTTCCTCACAAGAAACACAGTAGATGTATGCCTTCCTGCAAGCAATGAAAGAACAGAAAATCAGGAGGAAAATATTCATCAGAATCTATTATTAATATATTTTCCGAACAGACTGCTGGAAATAATTCAGCAACAGGAAATCTGGTCTTTTCATTTTCTTCCAGTGATTTCCGTGTTATCGGATCTGTTTTTGTAAAATATAAGCTGAGATGTAAACTCGATGAGGCCAGAGACTTTTCTTCCTTGCAAATGACAATTTTTGCATAAGAATATAACAAATTCTGCATAAAATTACACAGTGTACTGTACAAATCTAATTAAAAGATTTAATTAAAAAAAGATCTCAGGTGATTTCTAAGATTTAAAAGTGGACACATGACCTGGGCTTTGTCACGTAGTTTTCTTGTTCCCAAGACACGCTCAGAGGCAGCACCACTGGGTACTAGGGCAAGTGTTCTGACATTCAAAGTTAAAGAATGCTTCCTCTCCTGAAATAGCTTTGTCTACTTTTTTCCAAAATTTCCTAGAGATGTTACCTTTTTACACTTTCTTTGTGATAAAAAAGATTGGAGGGCTGGGGATTTAGCTCAGTGGTTTTGGCGCCTGTCTTGCAAGCACAAGGACCTGGGTTTGATCCCTGGTAACCACATACCAAACTGTGTATGGAGACTCACGTCCAGCAGCAACCAGTACCACACGCCTGTAATCCCAGCACTCGGGAGGCAGAGGCAGGAGGATTGCTGTGATGTGCATTTGAGGCTGAGCTTCAGGGCCAGCCTGAACTACAAAGTGAGACCCTGTCTCAAAAAACCTAAAAAAAAAAAAAAAAAAAAAAGATTGGAAAACACAATAGCACAACACAGAAAAATGAGCCCAGTAAATGAGTAATAAGCATGGCTCACGGGCCACTTGGACCAAAGAACCTCAACTGAAACCTTCGTTTGTATCTGCTGCAGACTCTTCTGCAGGAGTTAGCTCTGCAGAGTGCTCCACAGAGCTGCAGAGATGAAGCAGTTTGTTTTCCTACAAAGGAAGCAAGAATAAAAACTCACAAGCTTAAATTTCATC
>PVIR01038337.1:0-14622 GCA_004026965.1 Petromus typicus
GATTTTCTCCTATATCTTCATCCTGTTCACTGTGTGGAAACGCTCATCAGGAAGGTCATCCAAAGCCCTCTCTACTCTCTCAGCACACATCTCTGTGGTGGTTTTGTTCTTTGGACCATGCATTTTCGTTTATATGTGGCCATTCCCTACGGTTCCAGTGGATAAGTTTCTTGCGATTTTGGACTTTATGATCACACCCGTCCTGAATCCTGCCATTTATACACTGAGGAACAAAGACATGAAACTGGCCATGAAAAGACTAAGTAATCATTTCCTTCATATAAGAAAAATCTCCTAAATTTCCTACCAGAGTGTGATGGGGACTTATGTAATTGCTAATGTGAACTGAAACATTATTGAGCTCTGTGATCATGAGACAATCTATTGTGCCTTATCTGAAGCCTGGAATATTTAGTTAATTTTCTTTAATAGCCAATAATGCAGTTATATATTTTATTGGTTACCTATGAGCAATATTATGTAGAATTAAATTTCACAACACATTTTTGTGTATCATATTTTGATTATTCCATGGAAAAGTAGAGTAATTATGTATTTTAATGCAAAAATTTTATTTTGCAAAGCCTCTGGCATAAATTGAGATTTTCCTTTCTTGTTGGGTTAAAAATATTTTCATCTGCAAGGTATGTTTGGTTCTCACAGTTTTTGTTTTTTGTTGTGTTTTGTTTCGTTTTGGTACCAGGAATCAAACTCAAGCCCTCACACTTGTCAGATAGACACTGTGCAGCCTCTGAAGCTACATACCTGGACTGGGTTCTCATAGTGTTTGAAAGCAGACTATATTCATATTCTATGTTTGCCCATGTTTTTTAAAAATTTCTTTAAGAAAATCTTTATTGGTACATTATGAATACACATCATCATTGCATTCAACATTGAGAGTTTGTACCAGAATATGACATGACTTGATTCTCATTTTTTCCCCTTTTCCCCTGTCCTGTACCCTATAACCCCAATATACATAATCTTTGTTTTCTTTTTTTATTATTATCACATACTTTCCCCCCTAGTTATTTACCCCTATACCCTCTTATTACTATGAGAACAATGAAACTCAGTTATAGAAATTTTATTTGTTTAAAAAGTTGTTTAATATTATATATGCAGAAAACAAAATGTAACAATAAAGCTGAGAACAATTAATTAGTTATGCTTTGAATGCCATTTTGTGATCTGTTTGCTAAGAGAAAAAAAATCTCTCTTTTAACCTTTGTGTAATCATATTCTTTAAATTTGTATTGGTATGAAAAGTTATTAATTTAAAAATAACATTAGCCAATGAAGAAAAACTAGTAAGACTGCAGTAATGTCAGAGAGAGGAACAAAGGATGCAGTTCTGCTGGAAAAATGAGCCTGATGCAGAAATGATTACCTTTCTGCATTTAATTATGAACCCTGTACTGGGAAATTGACCAGCACTCAGAACAGCTCATTCCTTTCTTAAAAGATTTAGCTGTTAATACTGTGGAAGATACTGTTTACTTCATTATAATATTAATGTGTGTCTTCCACAGTGTTTCTTTCATCATGTTATGAAATAAAGTGGTCCTCATGAGGTTAAATATTCCATCTGAGACAGTCATCATACTGTGCAATAGCACTCTTGACCCTCACCCTTATTTAACTATATCTTTGTATACATCCATTTAACTTTCTCTACCCTCTTCCTTCTTCTAATTTCTTGGTTTCTGGTAACTACCATTCTACCCTCAATTTCTACGAGAACAACTTTTACAGATTGCATATGTGCGTGAGAATACATGGTACTTTTCTTCCTGTGACCTTAATTCCTTCCGTGTTGGTGCAAGTGACAGAAATTCAGGCTTTCTTTATCACATTTAGATTCCATTGTGTATACATCCTACATTGTCCATATCAATTCATCCATTGCTAGACATTTAAATTGACTCCATTTCTTGGCTCTGGGAGCAGTGCAGGCATTAACATGGGCGTGCAAGTGCCTCTTTAACATAATAACATCATTTCCTTTGAATATAGGATAATAAAAATGGAATTTGTGGATCAAATGATAGTTCCATTTTCAATTTGTTGAAGAGCTTTTGAACTATTTTTCATAATGGCCATAGCACTTTAAAGTTTCACCAAAAGTATATAGTGAGTCCCTTTTTTCCAGATCTCACCAGCTCTTATCATTTATATTCTTTTTGACATTAGTTGTTATGTGAGGCTGAAGTGATATCTCACTGTGGTTTTGATTTGTATTTCCCAGATAATTAGGGATGAGAAGTTTTTTTTCATAATCCTCCTTGCTATTTTGAATATTTTCCTTTGAGAAATTTCTATTTGGGTCTATTACCCATTTTTATACATTTTTTATATTGAGCTTTTGGAGTTCCTTGATTTGTTTTGATATTATCTCTTTGTCGGGATAAACATTACAAATATTTTCTCTCCCTTTTCTAGAAGTGTCTCTTCACTAGGTTGAATATTTTTTTGCATGTGCAGAGGGTTTTGGTTTTATGTAATCTATTTTTGTGATTTCCTTTCCAGTATTTCTGTAGTCTTTTCAAACTCCTGATTATCTCAATGTCCAGAAACATTTCTTCTGTGATTTTATGTAGTGTTTCATAGTTTGAATCTTCTATTTCAGACTTTAGTTCATTTTTAGTGATCTTTGTAACTGATTGCAAATAGGGTTAGCTTCATTGTTCTCCAGTGCTAATCCAATCATCTCCAGAGCATTTACTTAGAAATCTGTTTTCTCATCAATTTGTGTTCATAGCACTTTTACTGAAAATTCATTTACTCCATATGCTGAGATTTACATTGAACTATTTTATTCTAATGTTGCATCTGTACTAGTGTCATTCTTGTGCTGTTCTGACTATGACAGCTTTGTCGTAGGTCTTGAAATAAGGTCATATAATGCCCCTGATATATTATTTCTTTTCTTTGGTCAGGTGGGTCCCCAGATCATATGCCATAGTTGAATAAATTCCCAGTTTTTCCACTTTGCTTGGACACAGTCATATTCTTGGCATCAGGCCTGGACAGTATACTGGTCACTTTCCTTGGTCAAAAAAGGAAGGTGAATATACTCCTCTGTCTTGGCCACTGGGTTGGCTTATGCTTAGGTGGGACCATCAGGTGAGCTCCAAGGCCAAGTGGGGTGACTTTTGCTGTTTTTCCCACAAGGGAAACTGTAGGCCCAGTTTGTTCTTTCAGAAAGCTTTCAGAGAAGTGACTAGGTAAGATTTTTTTCTTCATCCTTCTTATACTACTGCATTAGTTTTTGTGGTCTATGAATGTGTGTCAGCTTCACTGTAATTGGGCTGTTTTTACAAAATTTTGTGTTAAGATAGTTGTCAGTTGGTCCCTCTGATGTCTTGATGCTGTCATCTTGCTCACCTCACTATCTGACGGACTTCTCAACTATATATGCCCACAAACACACACTCTGTCTCTCTCTCTCCCTCCCCAGTGGTGAAGAACCTAGGGCCTGCATGTTATTTTTCTTTTGAAACAAAAGGTGTCATTGTATGAGATTTTTTTCCTAAATTTAAATCTCATTTATAAGGTTTAATTTCATGGTTGGCATTTGGTGAAAGTTTTGGCATTCATTTCTAAAACGTTTGTTATCACTGCTCTAGGATGTATTGAATAAATCTTCCATGAGCAAGTAAAGGAATTTGATAGACCTTTCAAAGGAAATATAGTCAGTCAGTCATGCTTCAATGGAGAAGCTATTGCATTTAGGTTGGTCCGGGAAAGGGCAATCCTAGATGTCAGGGCAAAAGTGAAGAACTCAAGGGAACTATCCCAGAAATGGAAACAGAGTTAAAATTAAATAGCCCCTAAGCATACAAAATGTACCTCTATACAATCTATGAGAGCAATTTGAAACTCATACATCTGATATGGAGTAGAAATATGGAATTCATATGGAAGAGCCCTAAAATAGGCTAAAATGGAGTCTCAGATATGAACAGGAAATGAAGTCAAATATAAACTATTTCTGAGGAAATTGTAGATAGATTTTTAATGTGATAAAGCACCTCAATTCACATATTCAAGAACTCAGGGAAGCCCAAGTGAAATAGATTAGCCTTACACTTGAGTTATTAGTAAATATCAAAGAAATAGCAAAAATTTTAAAGTAGCAATATAGGGAACAGATGTAATAGAAATAGTTTTAGCTATCAGTAAGTAGAATATCATCTCAAATTCCATTATATTCAATAAATTAACTTTAGATTTCTCTACACAGCAAAATAAGAATGAAAGCAAAATAAGAATGAAAGCAAAATAAGAATAATTTTTGAAATAATGTACTGTCAGATTATTTCATATATTTCAAATAATAGTTGTAAATCTATAATAAAGGAAATGAAGTCAATTGGAATATTAAACTATGGTAGAATGAAAGTGAATCCCAACATTATGAATATTGCATTTAATGCTACATATCAAGTTATTAACATTAAAATTGAATAACAAATCATACAATTTTTTATAAGTTTGAAAATAAGGAAAGTTTTAAGTGGTTAAATGAAATTCAATCATCCTCTTCTATTTTTTCAAAACAAATAATAAATAGTATTTTAGGTAAATTTTAATAGATTCAGTATGTTTAAAAAAGGAAGACTAAGAATTATACAAATACAAGGCTAATACAGGAAAAATTAAAAAATAAAGAAGTAGTCAGCGCAAAAATAAGCATGAAGAAAACCTGGGCTCTCACATCCAAGTTTTAGCTATTTGTAATTATTATGTGATGTGTCTATTCATTTCAGTGACCCATTATTCGAGTCTTTTATAGGCTCGTCTAATTATTGCAAGTTCTTAATATAGTCTAGATACCACTTCTCTGTCTGAGGAGTAGATGGCCAGATGTTTTGTCCTTTTGGAGGTTTCTTTTGTTGTGTGGAAGTTTTAAAATTTGATTTAGCCCAATTTGTTGACTGATGGTATTATTTGTTGTGCTACTAGGGTTCTGAAGATCTTTTCCTATGCCTCTGTCCTCAAGAGGTTTATTTATTTTACATTCTGACACTTAGAGTTTGTGTTTTGATATCTAGGTCTTTGCGTCATTTTGATTTTAATTTAGTAGAGAATGGGAGATGTGGGGTTAGATTTAGTCTTCTGCATGTGGTGTAACCAGTTTTCCCAAGGATCATTTGTGAAAGAGACTATCTTTCCTCCAACATATGTTTTAGGCTCCTTTGTTAAAGATTAGATGGTTAAATGGGTCTGAGATAGTTTCTGGATCATCTGTGTTTCATTGATTAAAATGTCAATTTTTTTGCAGTATAATATTATTTTTTGTCACTGTAGATTTTTAATATAACTTGAAATTCAGGGTTGTGATGTCTCCTGGTTTGTTCTGATTGCTTGTATTTGCTTTTTTTCTATTCTTGATGTCTTGTGGTTACATATAAATTTTAAGGATTGTTTTGCTCTATTTCTAAAAAGAATGCTATTGGTACTTCAGTTGGGATTATATTAAATCTACATATCATTTTTAGTAATGTGGCTACTCTGACATTATTGTTTCTATCAAAAAAAAGCAATGTCTATTTTCTGACGTCTTTTCAACATCACTTTTTCATGGTCCGACTCTTCAGTTAGTTGTTTCTTATGTAATTAATTTTTATTGAAACTGTTGTGGATGGTATTGTTTTCATGATTTCTTTTTGGTAGATTCATTGTTGGTATACAGAAATATTATTGATTGTTTTTTATTGATTTGTATTCTGTTATTTTGCTGAATTTATTTTATAGTGCTGAGACTTTTGGTGAATTCTGTTTGGTTTTCTATGTAGACCATTTCATCATCTGTAAATAAGGATAGTTTGACTTCTTCCCTTCCTATACATATCCCTTTTATTTCTTTCTCTTGCCTGGCTGCTTTAGATGAAGCTTTGTGTACTATAGTTAACAGGAGTGGTAAAAATGGTCACCATTGTCATGCTTCTAATTATAGAAGAATTTCTTTTCATTTTCCTTCATTTAACATGGGTTTGTTATAAAAGACAGTATCAGTTTGATATAACTCCTTTTATGCTTATTTTCTTCAGAGTTTTAATAATGAATTGATTTTTCATTTTATAAGACTTTAATATGAGAAAATCATGTGATTTTTGTCCTTGCTAATGATTATTTGGTATATTACATTTACTGTCTTACGTATTCTGAGCCATCCTTTCATCTCTAGAATGACATAACTTGGTCATGATGTATAATCATTCTCTTTGCCAGTATCTTGAGAATTTTTTGCATCTGTGTCCATTATGGAGATTGGCCTGTAGTTTTCTTTTTCCTTCTTCTTCTTCTTTGTCAAATACTTGTTGAGTTTTGGGATCAGAATAATGCTAGCTTCCAGAAATCAGTTTGGGTTTATTAACTCCAGTGACTCCAGTGTTGATGCCTTTCTGTGTGCTTGGTCACCATCTGCAACTTGCACTATGATTTGTGGACCTGTGAGCCACCACCTTTTCTCCAGAGCTGTCTGTCCATGCACTCTAGCATGTGGCAACCATCCAAGCTTAGGCCTACTCCTGATCACATGGATAGATGGGGAAATCAAATAGACTACTGAGCTTTGTTCTGGAAATAGGCAGTGAAAGCCAAGCAGTCTGCTAGTATTACTGTTAGCACTTTCAAAACCAGTGATCTCAGAAAACCACCCATGCCTGGCCTGGATTTTCAGTCCCAAAGACTGTAGGGCCAATGTGTCCTTCCTAGCCTAAGCTTTCTGCTATTTAAACTTCTCAGGGATCCATTAGTAACCTACCTCCTCTTGATCATTGTTTCTTATAAGTATCTGCAACCTCATCACTGCATATTATGTCTCCAGAAACCTCAAAGTGTAGTTGTTCTATGACTTCTGATTACCAAAGTAGCTAAGTTTTAAAAAATAAAGTCTTCTCAGTTTGACTTTTGATCATATCACTCTTAAATGTGGTAGTGCTGCAGTAGATTTCTTCTCCAGTGCTATCTTGTAATGTACAAGGAGTCACTAAGTAAAACCCTGCACTGTATTTGGACTTTACAATAGACATGGACTTTGCATGGAGTTAGCTCTGCTGGTCTGTTGTTCCTCCTAGATGCAGCCAACCCTCTATAGCTTTCCCTTGTGTTTGAGGAGACAGGTTCCTTCCTCAAGAACCAGACAGCTTCATTCTTTTCTCTGCATTGTGTTCAATTTCTCCACTTTCTCTCTGATTTCTAGTTTTACCATCAGTTCTCTTTTGATTTCTGGAACTCTTGGTCATTTCCTCTTTTCTAAATTGTTCCTTTACAGCTGTCTGAATTCCAGCTCCTGAAGAGCCTATTTATTATGTAGTGTTATGCATGATCCTGTATTCTTTATCCAAAGAGCTCTTCTGATGGTGTCAGCATGACAGAATGTAATGCACCTGTTGAATTTAAATAGGCCTGTGCCCATGCAATCACCTGTGTTAATCCAGGTTTCCATTGACCTCCTGTCAATGGAATAGGTCCAAAGTCACTGCTCCTGAGACAGTAAGAATCCAGCCACAGAGCTTTTACCACTGTTCTGTTTTTCTCTCACCACTAGGAAAATAGCATGCAATGGATTGTATTGAACCCCTTTGCTTTTGCTTCCTCCAAAATGACATCCTCTGAAATAGAGTTTTGTCTATTTATTTATTTATTTTTAAATTTTTATCTTTATTGGTACATTATGAATACACATCATAATCACATTCAATATTGAGAATTTGTATCAGAACATGATGACCTGATTCTAATTTTATCACCTTCCCCCCCGCCCTTTAACCCCTCACCCCTTGTATACACAATCTTTGTTTTCTTTTTTCTTTATTATTACCACATTCATTTTCCCCTTGTTATTTACCCTTAGACTCTTTCCTTTTAAATATTTTCTACTTCACAATATCAACTATACATACTACAACTCATTTACAACTTCATTTTCTTATCTATTTATTTTTTATACATTTGTTTTGCTCCAGGAATAGACCAACTGGCTGTTGGTTAGTTCACTGAAATTTATTTTTAGAGCAGTGTCCATGTAATCATAGAGTTCTGTCACTCCTCATGTAATTTGAGTCAGTCCTTAGGGAAAGAAGTCCCTCTCTCTCCTTCTTGCATTCTTCATATAGCATGATCTTGTATAAACCATGTTTCTTATGAAATTTCTTGAGATCCAGTAGCCATCCTCTTATTAGACCTGGACACTGTCTTCTGCAACCAATAAACTTGAGATGCAGAAATTGCATTGTATCAGTGGAAATGATATGTGAGAGACCAAGTTTAGCAGTTCCAAGAACAAAAAGAAATTGCATGAGTTAATAGCTTTTCACCTTCAATAATACACTTGTCAGATTACCTTCTCTTCCTTATTGCAAACCTATGACTATATAGGGAGCTCCCAATCACCAGTGGTCTCAAAATAAAAATTTTGACTTGAATGTACAGGTAGTTTTGCATGATGTATTAGTAATAACTAAAGGTAAAGGTATATAAATTTATAGTTGTAGTTAAGTATGTAAATATCCAAATATTAATATGATCATGGTTATGGTACTATATTACAGTGATAAGAAATTCTCTATCCCAAAAAAAAGAGTTAGTGATTTTTTTCATTTACTTTCTGTGCCTTGACAATGCATAGATATATATAGATGTGAAAATTTGATGATGGTTTACTTAGATGATCAAGGTTTAGAATGAAGAGACCAGGAAGATTGATGACAAAGAAACATAAGGAAGAATTCTCTTCAAGGATTTCTTGAAATGAGCACAGATTACCAAAATAGAGGTGGCAGATTGAACGTTTGCTGAGAACATCAGTTGTAGAGAAGTTGTTGTTAGTAAGGTGGTCAAATCATGAGTTATTTTCAGGTCAACTTCTTTTTCAAATTTGCTCTATGGCTTCCCATGGAAAATGATGGAATTTGGTGTAATGTGTTACAAAACCCAACAAATTTTTATAAACTCTTTCTGGTTATCAGCACTAATAATCCTCTTTAATAGCAAGACACTAATAAGGGACAGTGTTCTATGGAGACTGATTAACCACGTATTGGTAGTTTGAAGAGATTAGATTCCTTTAGATTTGGAGGAAGTACAATTTTGTTTCATTGGAGTGAAGATATGTTCTGGATGTGCATATTCTTCCTATCACAATATTTTAGTTTTCAATACCACCCATGATTTGAAGTAATGCTCTATCACCATGATGATATTCTATAAAAATTACTACAGACCAAGGAATCTATTTGACAGCAACACAGTTGAAACATTGGGGGTTTGATCAATGAATTCACTGTTTTGAATACATACATTGATAACTCATAAACAGCTGGCCTTAAAGAATTCTAGATCACGTAGATAAAGAAGTCTTCTGGATTCTCATGGGAGATGAGATAGTTATTTCTTGGGTTTGGGAATGAAGATGTAGATGTGGGAAAAGCTATTATTACTGTTGTGCCTAATTCACTTACGAAACTTTTGCTTCCCATCTCCACATTTTGAGCTCTGTTGGACTGGATATTTTGCTTTTCAAGGTGGTATGCTTTCGCTAGCATAGTAAAATAATATTTTCACTAAATTCAAAATTAACATTGATTATAGTGATTTGAATGCAGTCTAAAGAATATGCATATCTATAATTCCTCTAGAGTAGTATCTGTGGAGATGATTCCAGTCAAAATTAAGGAGAATCCTATTAAACTGGGATCATATGGTAGAAAATGACTAAAATGTTTGCATTCAGAACATGGAAATAATACTAAAATCAAAGTTTTACATATAAAGTAATGGCATAAACAAGTGGTCAAGGATGATAACTGTCTTATTTATTCTACCATTTCTTATATTCAGCTCCATTGTTAAATAAAAACATAAATGTGTATTATAGTTTCATTTTAAGATTTTTGTTATTATTAAAAACATTTTGATCCACTTAATTCTGGAAAAAAACATATATAGTTTATACTATATCACTTCTAAGAAAATTTTTGAAACAATTCAGAGCACTTCTTTGGTGCCTGCAATGTGGCTCAGTGACACCATGCCTGCCTGATAAACTCAAGGCTCTGAGTTTAATTTGGGATACCAAAAAAGAAAAAAGATTGTTTGTATACATCTTGAGAAATAACTGTTACAGTCATTTGAATAACAGTGATTGCTTATTCATTAAAATATTTTGTTATGTGTATATTCAATATTAACCTCGGCCTATACACTGAATTATTTTTTAGAAATAACCAAATTTCTTTTTGTCCTTGGAGCTGTTAACCAAATAACAGCATGATTCATCTCTCAGGAAGATTTCATTTTAGTACAATTCCAAAAATTATTAGGAATTCAAACTTAAAGTATCATTCTTTGTGATTAATATCTCCAGGAAATACAATTAACTGTATTAGTTTTATTTAGTTATTTATTCATTTATTTTTATTGAGTTAATGAAAACCAATTGAGAGCAATAAACTGTTATTTCTTATGTGATTTAGCCTCATATTTAATACTTTCTTAAATTTTCTCCCATTAATTTTAAGGTAGGAAGCTGATAATAAAAAAGTGTTTTGCTCTTTGATATAAAACTGAAGTTTAGAGGGGCAAATGTCAATATTTCAGAAACACTTTTTTCTAGTGACACTGAGAGAAAATTTTGTTAAAATGCTATCTAGCAAATGGACAGTGGCTTTGAAGAATTAATTGCATAATTTTTCTTACATAATCAAATGCATGCAGATCTAATTGAATCATTATCTTACACAGAAGGATCATAGTGTTTGGATTTTAGGGAAATATTAAAAGGTGTTCTATTAGTTTCTTATGAAATATTGAAATTTCTTTCTTATGTCATCTCTGTTTACCTGGAACCCAGAATTAACATGTTTATATGAGCTAACCCTAAACCCTTGATTTATTTTACAAGGTTAATATATGTTCAACTGGAAATGTGTACTTTGAAGTTTCTTGATATTACATATGAACTCTAGAATCCATGTAATAGTTTTGAAATCTCTTCATAGCATTTTTCATCTCTGTATTTCTCAGTGTATAAATAGCTGGATTTAGGAGAGGTGTAATAACAGAGTAAAACACAGCAAGAAATTTGTCCACCCAGGTAATGCTTAGTGGCCACACATAGATGAAGATGCAAGGTCCGAAGAAAAGCACCACCACGGTGATGTGAGCAGTGCAGGTGGACAGAGCCTTGGAGGCACCTGCTTTAGATCTCTGGCGGACAGTGAGAAGGATGTATGTATAGGAAACCAGCAACAGAATAAAGCAGGTCATAGCTAGAACTCCACTGTCACCATTCATTAATAATCCCAAGTTAGAAGAATCCATGCAGACCAGCTTGAGTACTAAAGGTATATCACAGAAGAAGCTGTCTATGATAATGGGGCCACAGAAAGGGAGCTGTATAATTACAACAAGTTGGCTCATGGCATGCACAAAGCCAATAACCCAGGAAGTTGCCACCAGTGCAGTACATCTTTGCCAGCTCATGATGGCGGAGTAGTGCAGTGGTTTGCAGATGGCTACATAGCGGTCATAGGCCATTACCACAAGTAGCACCATCTCACCTCCTCCAACAAAATGCACAAAGAGGATCTGACACATGCATCCTCCAAAGGAGATGGTCTTGTCCTCCCTGAGGAAGTCTGTGATCATTTTAGGAGTGGTCACTGAAGAAAGCCACATATCAACAAAAGACAGGTTGGCCAACAAGAAGTACATAGGGGAATGAAGGTGGGGGTCCATGATGATTAAGATCATAATGAAAATATTTCCAGATACAATGATCATATAAAGTATAAAAAATATCATAAAAAGCAAGACCTGAGTATTCCATGAGTTGCAAAGTCCCAGAAGAACAAATTCTGACACTACAGACTGATTTTCATCACCCATGTTATTCAATGCTGTGTGTCCTTTGAAACAACCTACAGGGAAAGACAGATAAGCAATTACTGAAATGAGGCAGGAATTGATTTCAGGGAAAGGAATTTGTTAAAACTTAGCATATAGGTCTGAAGTTGATACATATAACTGAAAATGGAGTCTGGGTAAATATACTAAATATAGTATTATGCATAAAGAGGAAACTGATGTCAACTTATTTTTAAGAGCAGAGAGGAGATGGGATTGTTATGTAAAAAATTTATTAGGAAATTCTCTTCACTGGCAGGGAGTGAGAAAAACAAAATAGCAAGAGAAAAAGTAAAAAATATTTGAAATATTGGCTGGAAATTAGCCAGAGCCAGCAAGTCCTGTCAAACAGGATCTGAGTGAGACATCAGCGACAAATATATCAAATAACAAATATTTAGAATATGAACTTAAGAAAGCATGCAAAGTGACATTAAAATATTGCAAAAAACGACTATGCAACATTCCTTTGTCATTGTAGTTTTACTTTAAGGTATCATAAAATTAATTGTTAGCTTATTACTCTAAAATATATATTTGTACAACATTAAGTCCATAAGTCAAGATATATATCTGGCATGATAATTTGGATACAAAACCAAATACATATATTATCGTTAAATAAAATCTACAATTAAATGGAAATCATTTAGTAAACTAAGTCTACTAAAATAATTTTGTGGAGTGGAAGTTAATTTAGACCTAGATTCATATATTTTAAATGGAAAAACAGTTTTACTACAGCTTATCAAAGGAAAATATTTCTTATCATTTATATAAAAAACAAAAATTGCAGCGTTTTGAAATATTTTCATCTATAAAGTATCAAAGAGATAAAGTGTATAAGTCATTTATGTATTTGATATATATTTGTATGCATTTTCTAATGTAAGAATGAGTTATAAGTAATGAGTACTATTTTTTTTTTTTTTTTTTTTTGAGACAGGGTCTCACTTTGTGCTTCAGGTTGGCCCTGAGCTCAGCCTCCAACTCACATCACAGCAATCCTCCTGCCTCTGCCTCCCGAGGGCTGGGATTACAGGCGTGAGCCACCACACCCGGCACTGTGGTATGTGGTACTAGTTGCTGCTGGGTGTGAGTCTCCACGCCCAGTATTGTGTGTGGTTACCAGGGATCAAACCTGGGCCCTTGCGCTTGCAAGACAGGCGCCGGAACCACTGAGCTAACTCCCCAGCCCAGTAGTGAGTACTGTTAACCTGCCAAGTATAAGCAATTAAAATTTCAGTGGTAGCTAGTATTTTCATCCAAACAGAGCAATGATTTTTCTTATATTGGTCCCTAATTGGAAAAATTATTATTATTTATTTCTCCCACCATTTATTAATTTTTCGAGTGACATTGTTTCATTTTTTTTAGAAACAATTTTTTGTCTTCTTTCATATTTGAAATCTCCCTGGTGGTAGGAAGAAGAGGAAGTGAACAGTGGGAACTGTTATTGCATTAAGAGCCCTGAAACAGATTCAGGACGGGAAGAAATAAATTTTCTCAGTGTAATTAGGTAAAGCACACATAAGTTTGAATCATTTATACTTAAATGGACATACCTTGAGGATATCCTCATAAGTGAAATAAAGAGGGCACAGGTAGGTACATATCGCATCTTTTCTCTGGTATGAGAAAATAAAGATGTAAATGAGTCGTAGAATTGTATGTTATATATTGTGAAATAGAAAATGCTCAATGTAAAATAGGGTGAAGGGAGAAAATGTTGAGATTGTAACAAAAAAGTAAGGAAACAAATTTTATGTTTATGGGGGGGTGGTAGGGTGGATTGGGCTATAGGAAAAAATGAGAATTAAGTTGTGTCTTATACTGGTACAAATTCCCATTATGGACTGCAATCATGATGTGTATATTTAATGTACCAATAAAGAAAAAAATATTGAAAAAAAAAAACCCCAAACAAATGAACAAACAAACAAAAACCCCCCAAAACAATCATAGAGTATATTTTCTGAATCTTTTAGCAAACATTTATGTATAGTCAAGCACCTTGTCATCAAAATATATAAAATTAAATGTATTTAAAATACCTACTGTTTATATTTTCTCTAAATTAACACACACTAAGCAACTTTTAGGATGTATAAATGCAAAGGACACATCAAACATACCTCTTGCTTTCCAGAGACTTAACTTTTTAATTTTTCACTTACGTTTGGGTTAGTAGCAGTTATTAATGCATTATGAGATCCTACAATAGGTGGTGGGTCATTTATCAAACACAGAATTCTTTAACTCAGAAAATTTCTATAAACAGGGTATATAATAACTGTTTGATGAAACAGAAATCAGGGAAAGTAGACAAATTTTATTACTTTTTAAAAAGCTTTCAAATATAGCAACATAATGCTCTTGAGATTCATAAGGTAGGAATAGGAAGATAGTATTGTCTGAGCATACTGAAGAGTGAAATCTAAAAATATTAATCTCATCAGCAGAGAGTGGAATGGTGGTTGTAAAAGGCTCTCAGGCTAAGGAGATCCTCAGCTAGTGCAGTTCAGTTAGTCAGGAAGAATTAGGTATTTTGATCTATGGCACAATTTATACTGATGCAAACTAAAATGTATTATGTATTTTAAATTTGTTAAAAGTATAATTTCAAATGTTTTGCCACAAATAAACAGTAAATGAAATGAACATATTAATTAGCTTGATTTAATCATTTCCATATTGCACTTA
>PVIR01038338.1:0-14600 GCA_004026965.1 Petromus typicus
CAGGAATATGTACCTTTGTGAAATCTGGCATATATATGCACATAGCAGTTGAAGAAAGCAGTTGACAAGCATAATTACTGGCTATGTAGAATTATCCTCGTGTAGTTTTCCTTGCACTATAGTTTAGATACACAAACAATGGAAAAGTTCCACTTTGCCATTCAGCATGTGAAAATCTCATTATCTGAAGATGTTCCCAACACTACTTCCCCACTCAAAAGTCCACAGAAAAGTAGAAATTAGGATTTATGCAGACAAGTCAGGGGACTCAAGAGGACTGTTTTTGTTTTTGTTTTGTTTTGTTTTGTTTTGTTTCCCCCGGAGCAAGAGGGCATCTTAATAGAAGAAATCTCCCAAGAGCAAAGTCCTCCTGCTAAGACACAACTATCACAGACATTTATAATAATGTCGGCAATTACAGAGGTTTCAATTTAGGTCAAGCACATCATAACTATGAAAGAAAAACCAAGAGCCTTTGAAGCAGTAACTTCTGCAGGGCTCTCAGTAGGCTGAAGAATTCAAGAACAGAGGGAGAGATCACATGTTAACTAAAATGTGAAATTCTTGTTTTCATGTCACGGGACAAGTATTTAGTATGGCTCATAACCATATTGGTAAGGAAGAAAGGAAGTGGTTGGGAGATAATTCACCTCAAAGCATAGGGTTAGGGACTTTGAAAGGAGAATCAAGCTGGTTTGAGCTCAACTTGAGATTGAGTTGAAATCCTGCCCCATCCTATCTCCATCATAAAGAAGATCAATCTTACAGGGAGAGTTGGAACTGGAAAAGTGCGCTGGACTCTATTCTTGTGTCCTAACTCTAACAAGGAGCTGTCAGCGGACTGAATACTTAGGGGGAGGTTTACAACCAATTAAAACCAGATAAGTCATCACCTCATTACCCAGCTCAGACTAATTTACGTTTTTCTTCAAGAACAGACCAATAATGATCAAATCTTTCTTCTACAAATAAACTGAAGGACACAGTGAGAAAAAGGATAGATGGTTGTTCTGCTTAGAGAATCTTTTATGTTCCTATATGTTTTTAAGGATTCTTAAAAGGGAATACATAATTCAGGACACATAGGTAAAGGGAAATCCACTAAATAGGCATGCTTTATTTTTGAAGTGGAGGGAGCTGGGCAACAGTCTAATGATATATAATAATAATAATAATCCCATAATTATGAAGAGATGTAAAAATAATTTTCCAGTGCCTTGTTTTCAGCCATGAGCCTGAACACTTATGGCTTTATTTTCCTTGGAAAAAATAAATCCACTGATTTAAAGACTATTGCAAGAAAGCAGGAGACTTTCTTTCCTCACTGGGTTCCTCTTTCTGATTTATGGAAACCATGAGGCCAGTCCCCAGAGTGCGTGCGGTACATGTGCCTGTGTCAATATTAACCTGACCGGATGAAGATCAAACTGCCTCTTTTGTTCCTCCTGCTCCTCACACAGGGTGGGCACAATATGGCTCTTGTCAGAGGTGCTTTATCATTTTGGCTCAAGGAAACTGTCAGTACAGTGTGGGATTTGTTCTTCATGGGCAGATACCCTGATGGGTCTAATGAAGCTTTTCTGCTGACAACTCATTTGCTAAAAATATCCAACCATCACTAAGTTTAAGTGAGGGAATACGGCTGTGTCCCCTTTGCTATCAAAACAGTGAAAGTAATTAATTTTTCTTGAAGACTAAAAAAATCTACCCATCAAGGCTCACACCTCTCACCATCCATATTTGTGTTCTTACTTGGTTCCATTTGCTCACTGATAAACTTGATGCCAATCTTAAATTGGAATATAATAGGGCGAACACCAATCTTAGTGCACACACGCAGAGCCCACAGTCTGTGTGTGCCATTTGTTGCAGTCAAAGCTAATTACTAGAAATTCCCTCTTAACAGATACACTCTGGGGTTAGTGGTTTTATTTTTGTTTGGAGATGTCTTCATGTGGGGAGCTTGAGGAGTTTCCATTCAGGTGAGGACTCTGTGCTGCGCTGATTCTCTAGGGCATAAGTAAGAGGGCTAAGTATAGAGCAAGGCAGGGGAATTTGGGAGAATTCTTGCAGAAGCCCTGGGGAAACTGGGAGAAGGGCAGTTGCTAGGGATGTCAAGTATCCTGCCTCTCCATCCTCTTCTGGCCTCACCTGCTGCCTGATACCAAACTGCCATCTTTCACGGGGGTGGGGGAAACATGGGAATGTACAGCAACTCAGTGAAGACCTGGAAAATGTAACCATTTAGAAACCACTCCCTTCGGTCTTGAGTTTGAAAGCCCTTGGGAAAGATCTCTGGTTTTCCCACCAGGTCCCCCTGCACCTGAGGGACAAATGACTAAGAAGGACTCGAAAGACTGGAAACAGACATGGCAGCAGTATAACAAGACAGGCAGATAAGAGGCGTTTCTGGAAGAGATGTGCTGATGAGATAAATCCATAGGTGCACACTTTAGAGGTCCAGCACAAACATATAATGCACACACACAAAGACCATTTTCCACATCTTAGTTTTTATGGTTTTATATCCCACCAACCAAAACTAGTCAAAAGGAGAGACATAAAGCTTGGAAAGATAACTTGCAGTGTTGGAATTTAGTTAACTTTCATTTTCATAGAATTTCACATGCTAAAAAAAGGATAAGAATATCAAACCCATAAAAATATCAAGCTTATGAAAGTTATCTTCACCAATTAAAAATATGCAGTGTTATTTAAACAATCAGGAACAGAAGTTCAAATTTCCTTCATATTCTTGACTTTTTCTTTCAGACTGATATTTGAGGAAATCTCTTTCTAAACCTTGTCATCTTGAGAAGCTCAAATATCCACCACCCCTGTCAAATGTCCATTATCATTACTATCAACCACGAGCAGTACAAACTACCTATGGCCTCCTCCAACATAGAAAATCCTCGGGCTCAATCTGATGGAACAAGAGTGGTATTTAATGGTGACTATTTTAAACGAGAGTTATGTCTAGAAAGGATCTATACAAGGCGATGCAAAAAAAAAATCTAAATTCATAACTGGTAAAATAATAAACTTCTTAGCCAGGGATCTCAGCCCCGGCACTGATGCCCTGTACTGGATGAATCTCTGCTATAGGGAGCTGGTCCCTGTGCTGCTGGATGCTCAGTGGCTCCCTGGGCTCCACCTACTCGATGCCAAAAGCAAAGGCCCTCCAGACACTGGTGCAAAATAAGCTCAAATAAGAATCAGAAAACACTATTATGAGAATCTTGTGAACTTAAAGACAGTTCAAGTCATATACACTTTTTTTTTTAGGTTTTTTGAGACAAGGTCTCACTTTTTGGTTCAGGCTAGCCCTGAGCTCAGCCTCCAACTTCTATCACAGCAATCCTCCTGCCTCTGCCTCCCGAATGCTGGGATTACAGGTGTGAGCCACCATGCCCGGCACTGTGGTATGTGGTACTGGTTGCTGCTAGGGTGAGTCTCCATGCCCAGTATTGTTATGTGGTTACCGGGGATCAAACCTGGGTCCTTGCACTTGCAAGACAGGCACCGGAACCACTGAGCTAAAATCCCTGACCGCATATACACTTTTTCAGAAATATAAATAAATACATAAGGCGATACACAGTTAACCATGCCTGGTTTAAGAAGTGGGAGAGTATAAACATAGACCACGGGCAGTGGTACTGACACGATTACTGAGTACTCACTGATCAAATAGTTCTTTTTTCTAAGTTAACGAAGATGCAAAATTTCCTACAACTATCTTTCAGTTTACATTAGTATGCTTAAAAATTAAACAGCTATTTGGCAGTTAAAGAAAATAGCATGATGATTTAAAAAACAGAAGAACTAGCTTTGTACAAGATGTCTACTTCCTATTTCAGGAAAATGACCCTTACTATCCAAAGCACATTTTTATATTTTTCTTTCTGAAAAATATTTCATTACTTCAAATCAGTTATGGGTAAACAGGACATGTTTTGAACATTCATTTTATGTTGCAGAGGCCTGAATGTTTTTTTAATATCAGGTAACCTAAAAACCAGTAGATATTTGAAGGGTTCAACATATAGTCCACCATGTGTGGGGTAGGGGCAACTACTGAATGGCTTGTATTAGTCTGAGAAGCTATTTAGAAAAAAAAATCATCAAAACCTGGCCCTGGGTCTGAAGAAGTATGAATGGCTAATAAATACATGAAGTATGTTCAACATTACTGTTCATTCAAGAAATGCAAACTAATATAATACCAAAGTTCCATCTCTTGAAAGAATGGCCAGCATCAAAAATCTATGAATGCCAAATGATGGAGAGGCTAT
The DNA here is from genome assembly GCA_004026965.1 of Petromus typicus. Taxonomy (NCBI): domain Eukaryota; kingdom Metazoa; phylum Chordata; class Mammalia; order Rodentia; family Petromuridae; genus Petromus; species Petromus typicus. The sequence goes on from PVIR01038338.1 coordinate 4,299, forward strand.
GGGAGAAAGGAGCTCTTCCTCACTGGTATGGGAGTGTAAACAGGTACAACCACTATGGGAATCAGTATGGAGATTCTGCAACAAACTAAAAATAGAAATTCCACTTGATTCAGCTATTTCCCTTCCAGATATCTTCACAAATGAGTTAAAGACACAGGGATCCATGCATACCTATGTTAATAGCAGCACAATTCATAATAGCTACATCTTGGAAATAGCGTATGTGTCTATCAACAGATAAAAGGGTAAAGAAAATGTGGTACCCACACACAATGAAATATTACTCTGCCATCACAACTGACTTGTTACTTGATGGTGATAAAACCCTCAGCTGGGCTTTCTCACAGTCAGCTGCAGCACATGGCAGCCCCGGCATCCACAGCAGCGATGCTAACCCTACAGGTCTATTTCCAGGGATTGTATCTGTCAGAACAGTACAGATGACCCATACTAGGGACAGTGTCGAGACATTTCTACCTTGTGTACATTTCAAAGGGTCTTTTTCTGGCTTTCTTTTGTTGCGACCATTGTTTAAATTATACAAGCTCTAGACTCTCTGCTTAAAAGAACAGCCCTGGTTAGAGAGAGAACCTGAGGAAAAACGAAAGAGATAGATTGGCCCAGATTCAGGGAGATTGATGGTCCTCGTCTCCTCCACAGGCCTTGATCGATGATCCTCAACTTTAACTCCAGTGGAATCATCCTGAGAGCTCCAGAAAACAGACTCCCAGGCCCCACGTCTGAAGTTTCTGATTCAGCGGGTCAGAGGGGCCATTTCTAGCAAGCGCTGAGTGGCGGCTGATGGAGTGGCCTGAGGACCACACCGGGAGAGACTCGCCTTGATTTAAACAAGAGTTTTTATCTTTCTGGGCCTCAAATTGGTCATCTGAAAGTGGAAGCACCCATAGTGGTAAGATAATCCTTCTTTCTACTGTCCTTAGCTCTAAAAAATAAAGCTATATAACCTTCTCCCACTTGTTTTCACTCAACAATACCTGATGCAATTAGAACAAGTAGTTGGTTAAACAATTTTTGGAGAGGAAAACTGATACAAGGAATGGTTTTATTATAAAATAATATAGCAGAATTAGTCAAATTTAAATATAAAATATGTACCCATTTATAATACTTTCATGTAAAACCAGGGGCTTTAAAATATTTATTAACTATGGGATTATAGGAGCTTTCCATTGTCTTTGTTGTATGAATCATACTAGGAAAATAAAATTCTCAATTTCCAATTAGTTTCATTACTATAGAATGAAAACAAACATGTAAAACAATCCAAATACAGATTCCTTCAGCACTTTTATACCACTTTGAATTTTTCTAGCTCCGTTGTCAGCATCTGAGAAACATGTTTTCACTGTGCTCATCTTTCATTCCACTGAGTCTTTCCAAAGCATTCATCTCTTGTTCCTATTTCTTTCATTTATTCAACATCATGTAAATACATTAACTAGTACGGTATGAACAGGTTTGGGAGCAAACACAGCTGATACTTGGTAAACATTGAATTTAGTCACAGGGTGTGCACACACCTGTGCTTTCCTGGTGAGCTTTGAGTTAGCTTCCAGCATTCAGCTGAGGTTATTAGTCAGGATGTAGCACAGAGCAGAATGGAGAACATGGTTTAGCTCAGCACATCATTTGAGAGGGCAATTAAGAGAGCTTCCAACATCAGAGCAATAGTACAGCCATACCTCTAACCTCCTCAGACGAGGATTTTGAGCCACAAGATGCAGTAAACGTCTCTAACTCCAATGTAAATCATCCAGGATGTGCATTAAACCACAAAGTCTGATTCAATAGGCCAGGGAGGGGCCTGTGATTCTGCATTTCTGTAAGGCCCTTGGTGATGGATGTGCTGTATATCACAGTGAGCAGAAAGGTATTAACCTGCACTATCTAAAGCTGTAAGAAAAGAAAGGGTCCACGATAAAGTAAGTAACAAAAGAAATGATACTAGCAGTGAATCTGGAAGAAACAGTGAATTTTTTTTTTTTTTTAGGTTTTTGGAGACAGGGTCTCGCTTTGTGGTTCAAGCTGGCCCTGAGCTCAGCCTCAAACTCACATCACAATCCTCCTGCCTCTGCCTCCCGAGTGCTGGGATTACAGGTGTGAGCCACCACGCCCGGCACTGTGGTATGTGGTACTGGTTGCTGCTGGGTTGTGAGTCTCCACACCCAGTATTGTTATGTGGTTACCGGGGAATCGAACCCGGGTCCTTGCGCTTGTGAGACAGGCGCTGGAACCACTGAGCTAACTCCCCGGCCCAACAGTGAATATTTTTAAGAGTGCTCTTTTGAGATATAAGAAACCCATAGAGTATGGGATTTACTTAAATAGATCAAGATCCTCCTGATAGAAAATAGCTTCAAGCTGAAAACCTAAAAGTTCCCATCACCTAGTGACGTGGCAGCTGTCATGATGGAAGTGAACATGCTGTTGTCCCATTCACGGTGATGCTGGTGTCAAATGGCCTATTACACTGCTGGTTGGGTCAAAGTACAGCAGATACAACTTTGTACCATAGATAAGACTTGATGATGATGATCCACGCCTACAAACCTGGTGTGTGTATTTACTGTACTATAATTTAATGTTACTTTATATTGTACTTCTGCCTATATATTTTAAAAGGATTTACTGTATAATAGTTTGCCATATGGTGCTGAGAACAGCGTCATCTTGTCTCTCTCTTTATTACACCAGGAGGCCACGCAGATGGGCTGACCTCTACTTTCTCATTTTAAGGACATTATGACACTCATGGGACTATGAAGTCACCTCATTGTGCAGGTCTCAGGGTGTGTCTTCCTCACTGAGCCACCCAGGACTTTACTCCCCAAGGTAGCAATGAACTTCTGGCTGTCTTCTCCATCTCTGCTTATCCTGAATTTTTAAAACGTCTCAAAACAGCGAGGGAACTGGCCAGCTAAGAAATAATAACAGAGTCCCATTCAGTCCTCTACTTGGGAGACACAAGTCAGGGTCCTGCCGCTGTGTTTTGGTGCTCAGGTTCCCCCAACACAGCCGCTCCACATCCAGCCACCTCGTCTCACTATATGAGAAACACACAGCCACATCACTGCCAGCTGAAGTGATGGCACCAGCCAACAGCTTGTTCCAAACCAGAAACCTGAGATGCCTTGATTATATAGCATTATACAGGATTATACATAAAGACATATGCTTTTATATTTTTTAAAAGTCTAAGAGGATAAGGAAGAGTGTAAGGTGACTAAAATTCTTATAGTGATGTGGGAAATTCTTATAAAATTCTTATAGTGGGGTGGCACATGCCGGTAATTCCAGCTACTCAAAAAGCTGAGGCAGAAGGACTGCAAATTTGAGGTCAGCCTGGGCCACTTATTAAGATGTTATCTTAAAATTTTACAAAATGTAGGAAGGGGTGGGGATGTAACTCAATGATAGAGCACTTGCTTAGTTTGCAGAGGGCCCTGAGTTCAATTCCCTTGTACAAAAAATGTTTTATTTCTTTTCTTTCCTTTTTCCTTTTTTTTTTTTTTCGAGACACGGTCTCACTATGTAGTCTTGACTGGCCTTGAATTCACTATGATTCCTAGGCTGACCTTGAACTCATGGCAGTCCTCCTGTCTCAGCTTCCCAAGTGCTGGGATTACAGGGATGCTCCATCACCTGGCTTCTTACAACAGTCCTTGACAATCTTGTGAACTATTTAAAGAGTCAGTGACCACCTAGTTACTTGCTTTGTATTGCAGTTATGGATGTGGTCTACTGACCATAGTATCCTCAGGAGCCCTATGACTATTTCCTTAGAGTTACTCCATCCCTCTCACCAGTTGGAGGGCTAGGCACAGTGCTGAGAGCTAGCTATAGGAAATCGGGTGTCACATTCCTCAACAACAGGTTCAGTTAAAATGTCTGTGGCCACTGATCATGAAGTGGGAAGAGCCCTCTCATAATAGGGTCTCCTTGAGCAGGAAGCCAACAGTGAAACTGAGGGAAGAGCTGAAGAAAGAGATGAGCTGTGCCACAAATATGTGGGCAGGTCTATCAAAAGCTAAATCTATCCAGGGGCCGGGGATTTAGCTCAGTGGTTCCGGCACCTGCCTTGCATGCGCAAGGACCCGGGTTCGATCCCCGGTAACCATATACCATACTGGGTGAGGAGACTCACCCCAGCAGCAACCAGTACCACATACCATAGTGCTGGGCATGGTGGCTCACACCTGTAATCCCAGCACTTGGGAGGCAGAGGCAGGAGGATTGCTGTGATGTGAGTTGGAGGCTGAGCTCATGGCCAGCCTGAACTACAAAGCGAGACCCTGTTTCAAAAAAAAAAGCTAAATCTATCCAGGACTACCACCAGAGCAATTAATTCACCATTTCCTTTAAGCCAATCTGAGATGAATTCCTGTCATTTACAACCAAAGAATTAGAGAAATAAATTCATGATTTCATAAATGAGTGTAATAGTGGAATTACACATTTGCAGGAGCAGGGAGAAAAATATTTTCTTCTAAATTGTCACTTTTTGCATTGTAGAAACAGAATCTCTTACTTTTTATTGAAGAAGGTCTTGTCATGGCTATTGCTGTAGAGACTAGCCCCATGGTCGTAAACAACTGAGTGCTGGGATACTAAGAGTCCGGGGCTTACTGCTTGGACTCCTAGAAGCCAAGAGGAAGGGAAATAGCAAAACTAACTGGGAGGCTGACCACAGGAGTCTTTAGGATTATTTGTTACACTACATCAACTCAGGAAATGTTTGCTGAACCCAGGTTAGTAATATGCAAAGAATAAAAAACTTGCAAGTGATGGCAAAATGAAAGTAAACATTGATGTCTGTAGACTGACCCTCGTTTTTCTAAACATGATCCATGTAATCTCAAGTGATGCTCACCAGTTCTGTAGTTGGTGGTAAGATTAAAAATGAAACCCATTTAGCAGAGGAGAAGAGTGAGGCTCGAGAGGTTCATGAATATTCCCGATATCAGACATAGTCACTTGATGGTGGAACAGGAAGCCCAAGCCCACATTTTCTGTATTTTATTCTACTGCAATTTCATATCCTATTTGTTGTGATAGGAGGTTGAGTGTCTAATCTGCTAGTGACATAAAAGGGATCTTTTTATCAACTTAATACTATCATTCTTTGGATAGTTACGGATAATACTTCAGCTTAGCTGAAAACCTCATAGCTTAGTAAGCAGTATGTATGTGTGTGTATTCAAAAGCTCCAGAGGGAGAGTCTCTATATACATTTATTTTCAGAAACGGTATAAACACTCTGGCAGTAGATGTTTAAGCGTATCTATGATGGTATGTGAACAAATTATATGTGATGAGAAATTAGACAAAATATCATATTATATGCTTTCTTCCACAGATAAGTCAAGGAGTGGCACCTAAAAGAAAGATGAAGTTCCAGTGTTTACCCCTTAGAAGGAAAAATAAAGAGAATAGGAAGTAAATAATTTATGAATGGTATTTTACTACATCAGGCTTCAATGACAAAATTCCATAAACTGAGTTGCTTGTAAACACCTGAAATGTATTTACCATAGTTTTGGACCCTACAAAGTCTGAGATCAAAGTACTGACGGATTCTGTGTCCCGTTAGCGCACACTTTCTGTTTCCAAACTGCCTTCTTTCCCCTGTGACCTCTCATAGAGGAAAAGGCAGGAGTCCCTCTGCTACATGTGCACCAAGCCCGTTCAGGGCTCTGTGCTCATGGCCTCACCACATCCCAAGTGCCCTGCCTTGGGGATAAGGATTTGGGGCCAACACAAACATTCAAACCACAGCAAAGGAGGCAAAGTAAAATACTTCGTTTGTTCTTCGACTCAGTGATTCTCTAGTATCCCAGCCTTTAAACACAGCCGCAGAGAAGACCTCAGTGGATGGACCGAGGCGTGTACTGTGGGACTTCCTGCTCTCCACACCGACCCGGGTGAGGCCATCTATAAGGCAGCGCATCACCCATTACAGGGAAAGGGTAAGTTGCTAACAAGCAAGGCTACTCCTGTTTCTTTTCTCACAGCTCAGCTGCCAGTAGCAACAGCCAAGGTCTTTCCATGTGTAGCTGCATCCCTTCTCGGGAAGATAAACACTGAGAAACGTGCTCATCGTACATAGACAGCGCAGGGGATCCTTCGTGCCTTCTCTTCCTTATTTAAAGGTAAGAGTTGAAAAGTAAGCTGCCAGGTTGATGACTCTAGGACTCTCCAGCTTTGGAGCTTGATTGCCTCCAGCCCTATCTTTTCATGAGAGAAGCACAGACCAGCACACAAACCAAGCTCAGTATTAAATCACTGGTGGGGTTTGACTATACTCCTAACATCAGCAAGAACAGTCATTTATATACGGCGCTGCAGGGCAACCCAGAAGGGTGTGGCATGCAAGACTATACCAAAATATTACAGATCCTATACTCACAAATTGCACCAGTAATAGCTATTCTAGCAACATAGCTCCAGGTACAAATTTACATGTAATAATTCATATTCTACCAAATAAATCCCAGGCAAACAGAGTAATGCAAAAACATATTTCCTGCTGTCAAGAAAATTTCTGGCAAAATTAATCAACCATTCATCCATTCAGGCTCTTTGCATACCCTTTTGTCAAAGAGGGAATACTAAGAGATTTCTTTTCTCTTCCACGCACTCATTTCCATGAATTGAAGAATCCATCAAGCTTGAGTTGATTTATTGAACTGTCTCTTAGCTCAGCAGTACAACTACAGCAAATGAAGTGATAACTTCTCCCTAAAACCAGCAGTGATTTGATTCAACTGGATCCGATTTATTTAACTCTATAATTCCAGATTTAACTTGTTCTTTAATTTTTAAAACAGCACAAGATTTTGGATAAAAGCTTGCATATTTGTTTGTATTATTTATTGTTCTGAAATCAGTGATTATAGAAAGCAGGTTGTAGGACTTTTTCCTTTATAAGAGTTTTTAACGTACATTTAAATAAGATAGTTCTTTAAAAAAAGATTTATTCAGCAATCTGAATGATTTATTACCTTTTACATCATATATACTCCCATGGTGGTTAATATTTAATATTAACAATGGATAACTTCCATTTAAAGCACTAAAGACATATACATTGCTTATTTTTGTATTTCAAAAATAAATATAACAGGCAAGGGGAATTTTGTAAGGGATATTTAAGACATGAATATTAGAAGGAACCACACAGACTGTTCATGCAAACACAGGTTTTACCAACGAACCTGGTCCACTCAGCCTCACAGAGCCCATCTATCACACATCAGCTTTGCCTTTTTCTCTGTAAAGATGTACGACCTTTCCCTATTAAATTTCATTAACGGGGCACCATACAAGGCTCCTTCGCACATGGCAGGATAGAAAGCTCAACATCCTCGCCTGAAGGATTCATGGAAACAAGCTCATCTTCAATCTCTGTCCCTGGGAGGCACTTTTAACACCTGCCAACCACAGCACTATCATCAGAAAAGCATTTAGAGATTTATCTTCGGGCTGGTAATTATAAGAGATAATTTGTTTGGAGTATGGATAAAGTTGGTCTAGCATAAACAAACTAGAGGCTCAAATTACTCGACGAACATCATTAACTATTGATTTAACCACTGTGCTCTGCCAGCTCCCCACACTCTCCGAAGATGGCAAGTTCTTAGGCTGCACCTTGGGCCCAAACATTTGTGAGCTGAGAGATGATGCATTTCAGAGCCTGCTCAGAGTCATTTTGGTTTTCGTCCTTTTCTGATAAAAAATATTCTAACAATAGATGATGATAGTTGTATATCTCTTGTTATACACTAAAGCTACTGAATTGCATACTTCCAAAGGGTGAATTCAAGAGTTTGTGAGTTATATCTCAATAAAGCTGTCATTTAAAAGAGAATTGTAGATTATCTAATATTTTTATATTCTATAACTCTTCTTTGGGAAGATTTTTGAAGTGATGAAGTCCAAGATATTATGTAATCACTTTTCACCTTTCAAAATCCTTTGAAAGTATTTGGAAGACATCACTCTCTCATCAGAAATCACTCTGTGAATAGGCAAAGCTCGTGTCTGAACCCCACTGTATAAGAAGCTAGACACAGGGAGAGCTGTGCTCTCAAGGACCTCAGCCAATCGACATCACTCATGGGCTGCTTCATATGCGCCATTATCTGCATCCTATTTCTCTACAAAGAACACTGAGTCACAGAAACACAGCTGAATACTAAGCAGTTAGAGAAAATAGCTCATAGACAAACACATAACAGACATGGGAGTAAATGTTACAAGGCAGAACAGAATTCCTGGTTTGGATCTTACTGTATCCCACATAGCTCTGTATCTAAATAGTTATGTGGCTCGCTCTGAAATGTTACAGCCTCAAGCTCTCCATTTCAATCAGTGTTTGTACACACGGTAAGTACTCAATAAATGACACTGTTAATGTCCTTTAATGCCATCATTAATAATGAGAACAAAAGGAATGGAGATGACAAGCTCCGCTGAGCCTTTCCCAAATATGGGTCTGGAATTCCTGGGGTCAGGGATATATTTTGTTATCAGGATACTGAGATAGGTGAAATACTGTTCATGATGTAAATTGTGTACCGACCACAGCAGAGACTAGGGCAACTGCTGTAAAACACGCAAATGCATGAGGAATGATGACCTGTAATATCAGGTCTGAATTTGCTGTCAAACATTTTCTAAAATCTTTTGATTTGGGGAGCTCTTTTGAATTCCATAATTGCAAATAAGGAAATGTGGACTAAAACTAATTCTCAAAGAAATGTCCAATATTGAATATCCAATTTTCAGTGAAAAAAGGCAGTGGTCATTTGTAATTATATGCTGAGATAACTTTAGATTTAGTCAGTATAAGGTCATCTGGTTGACTTTCCTCAACATTAGTCAATTCAAAGGAGAGTGCTATAAAGCACTAACATAAAATCTTATGAATTAACCTGGGTGGTAGACTGCCACAATTTCATTTGTTTTTCCTCAATGAAAATATTTAATGATGTGAACACTTGCAAGAGGAATATTTTACTTGAGAATTTAAAAATACTTTATATTTAAACATCGTAATAACTTAAAAGTAAATTTTGATATTTAATCAGAATCTTTCTTAGCTAAGGATCGAGATAGTTAACACAAAATTCACCTAGTTATTAGGCATTTGTTGGCTAATTTATGTACATGCGCATGTGCACATAGAAGCTAGAGATTAAACCCAAACCCTTGCTCATGCAGGCAAATGATCTACCACAGAGCTATATCTTTGGTCATTTCACATTTGTACATGTTTCTGAAAGTTAGAAAACTCATTTTTAATTTAAAATTAATTTCTAATTTGCACCACATATATTTATATTGGATTCTTTGGCATTTATTTAATTCAGTGAAGTTTGATCTTCACATCTAACTAATTATTTGAGCTGTCACTATATTAAGATCTCAAGGCCAGGGCTTAGAAACATAACTCAGGTGGAACACTTGTGTAGCCTGTGTGACATCCTAGTTTCAATCCCAAGAAACCAATCATCCAAGAAAAAAGATTTTAAAGCTGATTTCTACTCAAGGTTTAATGGCTGATGTTACAATCACAAAAATTTATAAACTCATAAATTATATGAAGCAAAAAATTCCATGTGTCATAGTATACAAATATAGCCTAAAGATGTATTGTTGATATAAGGAGTATTCATTTTATCAGCTGGATTTTCAGATCAAATCCACTGACACTATTAATTCTCAAATGCATCAAGACAAACCATTTCCTTTTCTGTGATTCTTCTGTAACTACAATATTGTAGTTGTAACTGCTCTTGTAGCTACCAAGTTGGATGAAGAGAAAGAGACATTTATGATGGGGGAAAAATTTAAAAATTGTGTGAATGTATCAAAGTCAAAATTCAAATGATAGGCTGGGAAAATCACTATACACAACATTATACATAACAAATCAGTACCACTTCACCCTACATAACCTTCCAAAGAAGTTAATACGGAAAAAGTCAAACAGCTGAAAAATAACCATTTATTTGAGAAATGAGAAAATAATTGATCAATGAACATATGAAAAGGGTCAATCTGACAAGTAATCAAGTAACAAGAATGAGATATCATTTTTACTACTAGACATCTATGATTTATTTTTATTTATATATTTATTTATTTTGAGACAGGGTCTCACTTTGTAATTCAGGCTGGCCCTGAATTGACTATGTAGCCCAGGCAAGCCTCAAACTCACAGCAATCCTCCTGCCTCTGCCTCCCAAGTGCTAGGATTACAGACATGAGCCACCACAC
>PVIR01038339.1:0-14612 GCA_004026965.1 Petromus typicus
GGGGGGGGGGCGCTTACATCTGTAATCCCAGCACTCAGGAGGCAGAGGCAGGAGGATTGCTGTAGTTTGAGGCTCAGCTCAGGACCAGCCTGAACTCCAAAGCTAAACCCTGTCTCAAAAAAAAAATTTTTATTAGTATATCTTTGCAATACGTAATTACAATAATTGTGATAGCTGAATGACTGTGTTGACTGGCATAGGAAACAGCCAACTACATTGGATTAGCATAATTTTGAGTTTGGCTGAAGGAATTTCCTGAAAACAGAAGACTCACCCTGGGTGTGAGTGGCACCAACAAAGAGACCTGTAACCTGAATGGAAGGAAAGGAAAAAGAGGAAGGAAGGTTTGCATCTTTTTCTGTGGAGGAGCTTCAGTCTTTACTTTCACTGTGGACATCATCTCCTCGCTTCCAGCACAGATCCTTTAGTTTTGCTGTATATACTCTTTAGCCGTATGTCTCAGACACTCTGGCTTCCTGATACAGACATGCAAGTGACACAACAGTGGCATCCAGGCCTTTGAACACTGTCTGGACCCTTGAGATCTCCAGAACACAAACAGCCCTTTTGCACTCTTCCCATACCTGACTCTGCAGGCAGTCTTGTAAGCCTACCTCGTAAATCCTTATATATTTATATATCTTATATTAAGCCTGTTTCTCTGTTGAGCATCATGTGATTTTGATTTTACTATCAAGAGTGGTACTAGAGAAAAAGAATTGTAAAGATGAAATTCTTTAATCATGTTGGTGATTCCTGGAATTGGCTTTCTAATCTGATTAGAAATAAAGACGCAATGGTGTTTTCTTCTGATAATGTGAGGCAGACTGATAGGCTTTGATGTGAACTGTCTAAAGTAATATGCAAACTGTCAGGGAGACGTTGAATGTGAGAGAACCCTGAGTCCTAGGAGAAACATGCTCGTGGAGCAAGTCAGTTAAGGCTGTGTGCCATCGCAGCTAATAAGAACCTCTCCAAATAGCAAGGAGAGAGACTACCAGTGGCGGTGGCAGAGGCAGCGGCCATAGAGATTCTGACCACAGCACTCCCATCCCTCCAGTGCTCCCCCAGCAGGGTGGAAGAGAGGAGGCTGAGCAATGGCTGGGAGGAGTCAGCTAAACTAAAAGCACACAGGGTAAAGAGACTATGTGGGCAGGCTGTCCAGGGAATCCCATAGAGATGCTGACTGAAGACTTGGGCCCCAACTCGCACAGCCACTAAACTTTGGAGCAGCAAAAGCACAGATGGTGCATGAAGACCCGAATGCAGAGTAGATAGAAGTGCCTCATGCCCAACACTAACCCTACTAGAGCCTTGGTAGGGCCACCCAACACAGACTGGGTCTCTGGTTTAGACACTACTACAGATCTCCAGATACCAGAAAATAACTGTAGGACTGTGATCAGAGAAATTTTGCCCTTTTTTTCTCTATTTCCTATTCTTTTCCTTTTTTGATTGTTTGGGTTTTCATCTCTTGTCTTTTGTTTTGTTTTGACCATTGTTGGGATTTTTTTCTGTTTTCTCAACTTTTTTTTTTTTGAAGATTTTTCTCAAGTGAGTGAACATTGTCTTTAGTTTTTCTGGTTGACATTGATCGTCCTTTGCCTTTTCTTTTTTCTTTGTCTTCTTCAATGTCCCAAAAATTGGGTGAATTAATTTGTCCTTCATCCCTATATCTAATATCTTTATCTTCACTTATTTCTCTCTCTTCCCACTTTTTCCCTTTAATCGCTCCCCCAGAATAAAAATACTCTACTAAGAGGAGTACGAATTTCTGGTTTACGTTGGATTTTGTCATATAAATGTAAATATATAAAGAGGTAGTTTGCTTTTATGATTAATGGTACAAAAGTAATAATTGCTATAGTCTTTCATTTTGTTGGCTGTGCTTGATGCTATTGTTATTTCTAATTAAACTACTTTAGCTAGGGTGTCATAACTCTTGTGATCAGTTATACTTCCTTGTATGACAACACTGTGATTGACAGGCCACAATCATTACCACGGTCCAGCACCAAATGACTCAGTTGTAGGCCTAATAGGTAGCAACTTCTCATCGCTAACAAAGTGGGAAGATAGGTTCTTGAGACAAACTCAAAGGCCAAGTGCCAGCTTCACTTAGAAGATATTTTTGAAGAAGAGTCATGTCCTAGGGAGACCTCAGTACTAGTGATAAAGATGTATACCATAAGTAATTCACAAGAATCACTACAGAAAACAATTTTTTTTAAAGATATGTTCTCATTTTGTAGTTTAAGATGGCCCTGAGCTCACTATATAGCCCAGGTAAGCCTCAAACTCACAGAAATCCTTCTACCTCTGCCTCCCAAGTGCTGGGATTACAGGAATGAGCCACCATGCCCAGTACTGTGATATGTGGTACTGATTGCTCAGTTACTGATTGCTGGGCATGAGTTACCATGCCCAAGCATCATGGTATGTGGTTACCATGAGATTGAACTCGGGACCGTGCACTTGCAAGGCAGATGAGGAACCACTGAGCTAAATCCCCAGCCCTTTCATTTTTATTATTAATGGATGCTGGGTTTCATCAGATGTCTTTTCTGTATCTATGGAGAAGGTCATTAAATTTTTATCCTTCTGTTCACATGGTATATTACATTTATTGATTTGTATATATTGAAACATCCTTGCATTCCTGGGATTAAGACTTTGTTAAGTCTGTAAGATCTTTTTCATTATGTGTTGCATTGTTTGTCCTAGTATTTAGTGATGATTTTTGCATTTATTTTCATTAGAGAGACTGGCCCTACAGTTTCCTTTTTTTTTCCTCTTGAGTACTTATCTGATTTTAGAATAAACATAAAGCCAACATCTCTTTTAATTGTATTAAATATTTAAGTTATGTTGATGTTAGATCTTCCCTGAAGCTGAGCAGTGTGGCTAAATATCATGGGAAGTTGGATATGATCAATTGTAAGACGTAAGAGAAATGAAATAATTTTATACAAAACATCTGATAATGCTTTGAAAATTGTAATACATGTGTAGGTGCCATAAAGCATGAAGCCAGCTATAGTTTAAGGTTCAGGGTGGCTTAATTGTGGTGGCCAGTAAAGATGAATTTCACAGCCACACACATATTATAGAAGCAAACACTGATTAGAAGAATACATGTGGACAGAAAAGAAGTAGAATGCCCAGTAAACAGATTGCAAGATATCCTTTGGGGACACTTGACTCTTTCTCACAATTTGTGAAGGTGCTTATTGTTATGTGAAATTAGAGACACCAAATCATCAAATCAGAGCTCCATTAGGGCAGGGGATTTAGCTCCGTGGTTTTGGCACCTGCCTTGCAAGCACAAGGTCCTGAGTTTGATCCCCAGTAACCACATACAACAATGCAGGGTGTAGTGATGACTGCTCATGTTCATCAGCATTCAGCACCACACACCACAGTGCCAGGCATGGTGGCTCACACCTATAATCCCACCACTAAGGATGCAGAGGTGGGAAGATTGCTGCGAGTTCAAGGCTTGCTTAGACTACATAGTAAGCTCAGGGCCAGCCTAAACTATAAAGTGAGACCTTAGCTCAAAAAAAAAAAAAAAAATCTTGGCCAGGGATTTAGCTCAGTGGTTCCAGTGCCTGTTTTGCAAGTGCAAGGACCTGGGTTCAATCCCGGAAACCACATACAATACTGGGTGTGGAGACTCATGCTCAGCAGCAATCAGCACCACAGACCACAATGCTGGGCGTGGTGGCTCACGCCTGTAATCCCAGCACTCGGGAGGTAGAGGCAGGAGGATTGCTGTGATGTGAGTTTGAGGCTGAGCTCAGGGCCAACCTGAACTACAAAGTGAGACCCTGTCTCAAAAAAAAAAAAAAAATCAGAACTACATTAATACAAATAGAATTATTGTTTGTTGAAATTTATTTCTACCATAAAGACTAAAATACCAGAACATTTTTCATTTTAAGGTAAATGCTTCTGCACACAAACTTCTATGTATACTACTTCTATTATTTACATGGAAATAGGATAAGTGGGTTTGGCAGTCCACTTGGTGATTCTTGAACTCCCATGTAGATCATTTTGTGTTCAAGCAAGTATACCCAGTCTTTAAATTGGGATAGAAATTCAGAGCAGGTATTTCTTCTGATCCTAACAGCTTCATTCATATATATATATATATATATATATATATATATATATATATAGTTTGTTTGTTTGTTTTTTGTCCATATACTTTGGTTTGATTGAGGAAAAAACCTTACACTTAACATTTAAAAGTAAATGTGTGACCATGTAACTTTGACTAAGTATCATTTTCTGGAAAGATGTAGCATCTTCACCATATTAATTTGTGATATCCCTTGGCATACCAGAAAATCTCCAGAAATGTTCAGGCACTGATTCGGATATCACACACGTTTTACTAATTATTTCTGGTGTGAGTCAACAAATAATGTACACAGAGAAAATTTATCATTTGTGGAATATTTCAAGTAAAGAAGAATAATAACAAAATCCATCCATTTTGTTCTGGGATTAATAGGTTATAAAACATATTAGTTGCCCTGAGTTTAAGAAATTTGATTAAGTACATTATATCCTCAAGGAAGATTTTCTTGCTTTATGGCATTGCTATGCTAACATTTATTTTTTAAAATTGGTTTTATTGGAACATTTTATACATACAAAATGATCACATTTAACATTGAGAGCTTGCATCTGTACATGACACATCTTGATCCTCATTTTTCTCCTTTTACCTACCCTCCCTTAAACCCCTGCCTCTGTATACATAAGCTTTGATTCTTTCTTTTTACTATCAAGTTTTTATTTTCCCTTACCGCCCTTTCCCTTTTCTATTTGCATATTTTCTTCCTATTTCACATAACCTATCACACATTTTGGCATTCATTTATGCCTTCAGTTTTTCATACTTAAGAAAAGATATATTACTTATACATCTGTCTGTGTTCTATTTATTTCACTTATGACTATGTTATGTTAGCAATTAAGTAACCATTGCCACCTTAATGCAGTAACCTGTCATAATAACTTTTTTCATTTATTTAAAAATAGAAAAGATGCCAGGTGTGATGGTTCACACCTGTAATACCAGCACTCGGGAGGTAGAGGAAGAAGGATTGCTGTGGGTTCCAGACTAGCCTGGGCTACACAGCGAGTTTGGGGCCAGCCTGAACTACAAAGCGAGACCCTGTCTCAAAACAAAATTCAAAAGATGAGTAAGCTATAAAATATAATTAAGTACTAGTTATTATTTCCATAAGAATAGTGCAATTAGAGACATATACTGAAGGGAAATATATATTCTCCTGTCTGTATATGTAAACTGATGACGTGCACTTGTTTACTACTGAATAATGTCCTTTGTACTAAAAAGAGATGCCTTATCATTTACACTCTAATGCCAACAATTTTTAAAATACTGTGATTCATTTTAGCAAATATTTTTAAATGCAAATGAAAAGCCAGCTTGTATAGCATTTGATATATTTGAAAATCCTATATCTGTACAAAAAGGACATTACTATCTCCATTTCAGAAATTAAAAACCCAAATCTCTGAGACATTTAGACAGTTTGAACATAGTCAGATCTCACACCAGACTTAGATATCTTTCCATTTAACCACCTTATAGTGGTTAGTGTGGTTTATTATTAGAAAATTACCATCTTCCCCTATCCTTTTGCAGCCAACTTCATTTAGTAAAATAGGTAAAGTTCTATTAATAGTTACCATATGTCCTTAGGAAAATGATGATGTGATTTCAAACCGAAAAAACATTTGGAAGATGACAAAGTCATACATTCCTTAAAATACCAGAGTTATAATTCACTAGACCAAGATATGCAAAAAGTATAGAATTTAAGAATAAAAATATGCATTATAATAGAACTGGCAATATGTGATGAAATTATTAAAATGTAACTTGTCAAAATAAGCTGTGTTCACATTGTCATGTAGTTAATATATAATTTCAAATAGCTCTTGAAAGATTAAGCATAGACTAAAGTAAGTTAATGTACAATTTCAAATAGCTCTTGAAAGATTGAGCATAGACTAATGTAATATTAATGTATTTTGAAATTAATAATTTATATCTAAAATCCCTGATTATAAACAAATGTTGGAGAATGGGGGAAAACAAAAGGTGCAAGCAAATGTATGCTAATGCTTCCACCCTGAAAATCAGCATAGATAGAGCATTCTTCAATAAACAATTGATGTCCTTTTACAATGGGCAATTGAAAAAATGTGTACTTGATTCTCTGGTTTCATAACAATTAAACATGATTTTCCACATAATTTCTTACTGGATGTAGGCCAAAATAATTGTGAGTCTATTAAATAATAAAAATAACCCTTCACCCTAGAATTTCAAAGACCAAAATTAAGGTCCTTTTTGTAAACAAATTCCCTCATTACTTAGCCACAGATTGCTGTTAGCCATGATGCAAGAAAACTAGTCATTTGTTCTAAAGAGGAAGCTACCTACGAGCCATCACTGCAATTCTGTGGTTATTTTTTGCCAGCTGTTCGATGAGGCTCTGGACAATAGCATGATGATACATATTCCTACAAAGAGAAACATGTAAATCACAGTGTTTAATCACACTTAATGGGTACATTTAAATGTCATTACTTAACACAGACTCTCAGAGTCCATTTACAGTATATGGAAATTATCAATCCTTACAAAGGCTAAATAATATTCAAGGC
Organism: Petromus typicus; assembly: GCA_004026965.1. Classification (NCBI taxonomy): domain Eukaryota; kingdom Metazoa; phylum Chordata; class Mammalia; order Rodentia; family Petromuridae; genus Petromus; species Petromus typicus. The sequence continues at coordinate 6,718 of PVIR01038339.1, forward strand.
TTTAAAATAAATGAAAAGTAAACCTCTCCTTTCCTGTCTCCTCATCTATGCCAAATTTTGTTAGAATTATAAAATAGTATGATTTTATTTCTCAAAAGTTTTATGCTCACAAAAATGGTGTAAATGCATCAATATGGCAATATTACAATGAATGTGTTTTACTAATAGTACTCTGCCACATTCTAAAATTCCACAAATCAATATTCTTATGGCTGAGCCTTATAGCTTTCATTATCTTTTCTCCATGACTGTGATGAGTGATGTTATTATCAGAAACATCACGGACAGAGTGAGAAGAGTTTGGTGATAATATTGCATCCTTCTTACCTTACTTTAGCTAGATGATGTTGGTATTAAACCTATTCTTATTTATCATGTGTTAGAAATGTATTGCTTCATTTCTTCCCCCAAACTCTCAGTTTATCTTCAGAATAAAAATATACCTAACCACTTTGGATAACAAAGTGAACATCTTGAGCATGAGATCTTTCCTTGATATGAGAAGAAGAATATGCAGTCTACACGGCACAAATGAACAACCACTTTGTAACATTCTACAGCTGTTCTATGAGAACAGCTTACTAATGTGGACAGGATGATACTAAACATTTTTGGAAAGGTAATTTATAATATTTGATCTTTAAAGCTCTAAGATTGTCTCTTTTTTCATTTATTTTTCCTCATAAACTTTGTGTATAGACTTAATTTTATTTACATATTTAAAAAGTTATTTACAAATATTTTTATTTGTGCTCTTGATATTTCCCTAAGATGAACAAAATGGTAGTGCAGTTCCTTATCAATGAACAAATTCGATTATATAATTTTTGCAGTAAAATGTTTGTTTTACAAAAATAGTATGTATTTCACAAAGGAGGTTCAATTCTGATTTTAATTAAGATAAAAACCCTCAATGCTTTTGAAAGAACATTTTTTACAGACATTCAAGAATGCATAAAAGTAAACACAAGTTATAGATTGTTACCTATGGACTTTTTAACAGCAGGAAAGTAATTTTTGTAAGTCAATTAAACTAGAGATTTTTAGTAAACAAGAATTGGTCCTGTTTTTCTTTTCTTCTTTTTTTTTCTTTTTTTTGAGACAGGGTCTCGCTTTGTAGTTCAGGCTGGCCCTGAACACAGCCTCAAACTCACATCACAGCAATCCTCCTGCCTCTGCCTCCCGAGTGCTGGGATTACAGGCATGAGCCACCACGCCTGGCACTTGTGATATGTGGTACTGGTTGCTGCTGGGCGTGAGTCTCCACGTCCAGTATAGTATGTGGTTACCAGAGATGGGACCCCGGTCCTTGCGCTTGCCAGGCAGGCGCCAGAACCACTGAGCTAAATCTCCGGCCCTGGTCATGTTTTTATAACTCTGAAAACAAGGCTTTTTAAAATTATCTTTATTGGTACATTATGAATACACATGATAATCGCATTAAGAGTTTGTACCAGAATATGGCATGACTTGATTCTCATTTTTCCCTTTTCCCCCCGCCCTGCATCCCCCTGTCCCCTATATACACAATCTTTGTTTAGTTTTTTCTTTATTATTACCACATTCGTTTTCCCCTCGTTATTTATCCTTACACTCTTTCCTTTTAAATATTTTCTACTTCACAATATCAACTATACATACTACAATTCATTTATGAAGTTGTAAATGAGTTGTAGTAAAACTAGGCTTTTTTAAAAAATGAGTTTATTGACACATTCTAGGAATAAATTATGATCACATTCTTCACTGAGAATTTGTACCAGCACAAAACATCTTTTTATAAAAATGATTTTATTGGGAAATTTTACATATACATTATGATCACATTCAACATTGAGGGTTTGTTACAGTACCTGACACATCTGGATTCTCATTTTTCCCCATTCCCTTCCAAAAATTGTTTTTGATTTTTTTTCTTTTTACAATCAATTCAGGTTATGTTACTTATAATTAGGAACAAAACTCTCCATTTTTTCCCTAGTGCTGGAAATTCAATCCAGCGTTTTGCACATGCTAATGAGGCACCTTAATGCTGAGCAAAACCTCCGACCTTACATGACATATCTTGATTTGTATTTTTTCCATTCCCCTGAACTCCCTTCAAACCCCTACTTCTATATATATAAGCTTTGTTTTCGTGTTTTCTTTTTTATCATCACATCTTTTTTTTTCTCCTCTTTCCTTTCCCCTACCCCTCTTTCCCTTTTCTCTTGGAATATTTTCTTCCTATTTCATGATATCTATCATACACTCTGGACCTCATTTACACCTTCAATTTCTCACACTACAGAAATGATATGGTATCTACACTATGTTCTGTTTATTTCACTTATGAGTATGGCCTCAAGGCGCATCCATTTACCTATAAATGACTTTAATTTACCATTCTTTATATCTCAATAATACTCCATTTTTTTCCTTTTAAAATCACATCTTTATCTATTCTCCCATTGATGTGCATTTGAGCTATTTCCAAGATGTAACTATTTCAAACTGTGCTGCTATAAACATAGCTGCACGTATGTCATCGTGGTATGATGCTCTTAGTTTTTTCATGCATATATCCAACAGAGAAATAACAAGGTCAAATGGATCCTCTAAACCTAGTTGTCTGAGGAATCTCTACACTGATCTCCATAGTGGTTGCAGCAATCAGTCTACATTCCCACCAACAATGGAGAAAGGTTCCCTTCTCCCAACACCTCCCCCAGCATTTGATTTTTTTCCCCCAGCATTTGATTTTTGATTTTTTGATAAAAGCCATTCTTTCTGCGGTGAGATGAAACCTCAGTGTTATTTTCATCTGTATCTCTTGAATGACCAGTGATGTTGAACTCTTTTTCATATGTTTCTTGGCTGCATTTCCTTCTTCATCTGAAAAATGCCTGTTCATTTCATAGGAGCATTTTTGAAATAGTTCTTTAAATTTGGGGGTCTGATTTTTTAAACTTCTTTATATATTCTAGATAGTAGTTCTTTGTCTGAAGAACAGATGATAAATTTTTTTAAATGGAAAAAAGTTTTAAAAACAACATGAAAAACAAAATTTATCCAGAGAACTCTACCATAAAGTTTATTTTTTCTTTGGAAATATTATTATATATACTAAGAAAAGTATAAAACTTTGATTCATATGACTCAGATATCTCTCTGCTGTGTATCTTCCCTATGTATACTACAATGATATTTGTATACCAATGTTTATGGCAGTCCAGTTCATAACAGCTAAATGCTGGGAGCATCCTGTATACCCATAAACAAATGATTGTGTGAAGAAAACATGGTATCTGCATCTAAAGGAATACTGTATGGCTATAAAGAATGACATATTTGAGATATTTGTAGGAAAACTAATGTACCTGATAAATATAATATCGAGTAAAATAAATTAGACACACAAATTTAAGTACAATGTGGTATCTTTCATTTGAGTGAGGCAAAGTACCAACAGGGAAAATAATGAAGGGCAGAAAGAAGGGAACAAGGGGGTAGATCTCTTGCAATAATTAACATGTCCCGGCCAGGGATTTAGCTCAGTGGTTCCAGCATCTGCCTTGCAAGCACAAGGTCCCGGGTTTGGTCCCCGGTAAGCACATACAACAATGCCAGGCATGGTGACTCATGCCCACCAGCAATCAGTACCACATACCACAGTGTCAGGTGTGGTGGCTCACCCCTGTAATCCCAGTACTCGGGAGGCAGAGACAGGAGGATTGCTGAGTTAGAGGCTAAACTCAGGATGAGCCTGAACTACAAAGGGAGACCCTGTCTCAAAAAACTAAAATAAATTAATTAATTAATATATCCAACAAGGATAAGAGGAGAAGGAAAAGAGAAAATGAGTAGAATAAAGATATGCTATATACAGAAACCTAATAAACTCAATGAATCTAAACATTATATGCCATGACATGACTAAGAGGAGTCATATCAAGAACTGAAAATTAGAAGGAACCAGAATAGGGTAAGGAAAAGGAGGGAACAGAAAGGAAATTAAAATAAGAAATAAGTTCTAGTATGTATGTATACCCAGCCTCAAGATAATTGTAAACTATATGCCCTGCAGACATGTTCTAGTAAAATTTTTAAAAATGTATTTATACATACCATATCTTTTCTCTAGTATGAAAAACCACAGGGGTAAATGAATGCCAAAATGTATGATAGATAATGTGAAACAGGAAGAAAATATGCAAAAAGAAAAGAGAAAGGGTAGTTGGGGGAAAGTAAAAAAGGGAAAGAAAAATATTCATAGTAAAGAAAAAAAAAGTTTATGCATATACAGGATTGGAGTTGAAGGGACGGCAGGAGGAAGGGGAAAAATAAAAGTAAAGTTGTGTCATGTACAGGCACAATTTCCCAATGTTAAACGTGATCATATTGTATGTATAAAGTATACAAATAAAATTAATTTTTAAAAAATTTTTAAATGATAGGTGTGGTGGTTCATCCCTGTAATCCCAGCACTGAGGAGGCAGAGGCAAGAGGATTGCTGTGAGTTCGAGGCCAGCCTGGGCTACATAGTGAGTTCAGAGCCGGCCTGAACTACAAAGTGAGATCCTGTCTCAAAAAAAAAAAAAAAAAAAAAAAATTAAAAATGTTTTTAAAATGAAGGACTTTTTAAAAATATTTCAATCTTTATTGGTACATTTTATATACCCATGTCACATTCAACATCAGGAATTTGTACTAGTATATGACACAATTTAATTCTCATTTTTCCCACTCCCCTGCCCACCTTACAACTCCCTCCTCTTATATGTATAAACTTTGTTTCCTTTTTGTACCACCACATTTTTTTCTTTCCCCTCATTACTTACCCCTAGTCCTCTTTTCCTTTTGAATATTTTCTATTTCACAATATAAAAGGGCCATTTTCAAAATGATGAAAGCCAGATATGAGAAACCTACAGCCAAAATCAGACCAAATAGGGAAAATACAAGGCAGAGCCTATAAAATGAGGAAAAAGAAAAGAGTTCTTCTCTCACCATTACTGTTGTATATACCATATAAAAACTTAACCAGAGCAATTCAGCCCAAATAAGAAATAAAAGGAAAAAAATAAGAAAGATAGAACTCAAATTATCTTTTTTGAAATATTGTATTTTTTATGTAGAAGTCTCAAGGAAAAAATAAACAACTGGAAGATGCTTGAGATGATAAACACATTCAGCAAAGTAACAGGATATAAAATAAATATAAAAATCAAGACCATTCCTATATACCGAAATGAACCCACTGAGAATGAATTGAGGAAAACAGTTTTATTCATAATAATTTTAGAAAATTATACTTCGGTAATTAATCTAACCAAAGAGGTGAAAGAACTTCATCACACTATTGTGGAATAATTTTTCTATCTTTATGAGGTGTACAGGAGTGTAATTGGTTTTTGAGTGTTGACATTATATCTTGCTATGCTACTAAATTTGGTTATTCTAGGAAGTCTTTGGTGGAGTTGGGGACGTTCTATGTAAAGGATCGAGTCATCTACTAATGATGATAACTTCTTCCTCTTCTTTCCACATACTTTTTATTTATTTGTCTCATCTAATTTCTCTGGCTAATGTTTTGTGAAATATTTTGAGCAAGAGTGGCACTAGCAGGTATCCTTGTCATGTTCTTGATTTTAGAGGGGCAAGTTTCAGTTTTTTCTCTGTTTAGTATGATGTTGGCTCTTGGTTTGCCCTAGATGGCTTTTATCAAACTGAAATAAGACTTTGTACCCCTATTCTCTTCAGCGTTTATTTTATAACATAAACAGATGTTGGATTTGTCAAAAGTTTTCCTTATATCTGTTGTAATTATCATGTAGTTTTATCATATCTTCCATTTATGTGACGTATTGATCAATTTTTTGTATGTTGGAACTTCCCTGAAACTTTGGGTTGTATCATACTAGGTTATGGTGCCTAAGCTTTTTACTAATTTGCTGCACACTCTGCCATTATCTTATTGAGGATTTTTGCATATATGTTCATTACAGAGATTGGCCTGTATTTCTCTTTTTTGTTGGAGTCTTTTCTAGTTTTGGTGTCAGGTAATTCTGTCTTCCACAAATGATTTTGGAGGTATTGCCTGCATTAAATTTTATTTCTTTCAAGTTTGTGGAGTATTGTTTAGATCTTTAGATTTTCTCTTTGTGTAGATCTTATCTAACTTCACTTAAAATTCAGTGGTTAATCCATTGAGACTTGGACTTTTCTCTGTTGTTAGTTTTTTTTTTTTATTGATTTCCTTGTTGGTACACTTTATATACACATCATGATCACACTCAACATTGAGAATTTGTACCAATATATGACATGACTTAATTCTCAGTTTTCTCATTTCCCCACCCACCCTACAACCCCTTCCCTCCCCCATATACACATGCTTTAATTAATTCTTCAATTTCATTAACTGATACTTGATTATTCAGGATTTTTACATCTTGGTTCAGGTTTGATAGTTTATTGTTTCTAGGAATATATCCATGTCTTTTGAACTTTTCATTTTAATAAAGTGCAGGTTCTCAAAGTAATTACTGACATTTTCTGGATTTTATAGAATCAATTGTGATTTCACCTTTCAATTTTTTTTTTTTTTTTTTGAGACAGGATCTCGCTTTGGAGTTCAGGCTGGCCCTGAACTAACTATGTAGCCCAGGCTAGCCTCGAACTCACAGCAATCCTCCTGCCTCTGCCTCCTGAGTGCTGGGGTTACAGGCGTGAGCCTCCATGCCTGGCATTGTGATATATGGTACCGGGGATTGAACTCAGGACCTTGCGCTTGCCAGGCAGACACTAGAACCGCTGAACTAAATCCCCAGTCCTCCCTCTTCAATTTTAAATTAAGTTGTTTGGTATATTTTAAGTATTACACAATAGTCACATTCATCATATGAAATTCGTTCCTCTATATATCTTGATTCTTATTTTTTTCCTATTCTCCTATCCATCCACTCTTCTTCTCCTTATTTACAAGTTTGTTTCCATTTTTTCCCTTCTTTTCTCATTTATTTCCTTTATCTTTCTTCTTTTCTCTCATCCTTTCCCTAAGTCCCCTATTGATTTGAACATTTTTTTTCCTACTTCACAATATCTATTATACATTTTAGTCTTCATTTACACTTTCAGTTTCTCACACCAGAGAAACCATGTGGTACATACTTATGTGTATCAGGTTTATTTCATTTAAGTGTGTGCTCTTCTGGTGGATTCATTTAGCAATAAATGGCTCAAGTTTTTCTCGCTATATGTCTGAGTAGGGCTTCATTGTGTAAAAATGTTTTATCTTCTTAATCTATTCATGCACTGAGGGGCACTTGGGCTGTTTCTAGAACTTAGCTATCACAAACAATGCCACTATAAATATGAGTGATGTAGCCATGGTTTTGCAAGGGCATATAACTTATAGGATTATATTTTAATAAACACGCCAAAATTCAAATGCAGATGAGTGTAAGAGATCTAGCCATGTACTAGAGACTCAACAATCCAACCAAGTGTCTGGATCCGATAGCAGTGTCCTACACAAGTCTAGCTGACAGCCTAGAGTCTAAGGAAATGTCTTCCATGAGTCCAGCCAGAAGCCTTAGAGCCCACAGCACTAACTCATGCTTGTGCATAGTGAGGATCTAGAGCAAGAAGGCCCAAAGCCTGGTGACAGAAGCCAGAAAATCTGGGCTAGTAGGGTGAGAGATCTAGGCCACCAGGCTGAGGGATCCACACTGGAATCGGGAAGTGATACTCGTAGTGAAGATCAGCGCTCCCCTGATGAGAACAGCAGCCATTCCCAGGGACAAGAAGGCCCTGAATTCCTTCTGCAGTGGGAACAACTGCAAAAAACTTCTACTAAAAAATCAACAGCACACAATCTTCCCCTCTGGTTCTCTTTTTTTTTTTTTTAAATT